>VDFB02062220.1:0-27064 GCA_007258455.2 Sequoia sempervirens | reverse complement strand
ATGTATATATATATATGTATATATATATATACATATACACATATATATAGATATTCATACATAGTCAATATTAAAGACAAGCAAGGAAATTGTAAAAGAAATCTTAGGGAGACACTCAAGAAGCATACAAAAATTTCATAGTGTCAGAAAGTATACTATGATTAAGTTGCATGTTTGAAACAACCATTATGGTGTTGGTTTCATAGAATTTTGTAGAGGCTATTTGTTTGGAGTTTCCAATGGGGCTTTCATCAACCCAACCATGAAAAGGATTTTCCATCTAATAGCTCTTTTACAATTCGTCTTTTCCTCTATAATATTTACTTCCAAGCAATGTAGCTCGAATTTTCAATTAAGTCTATGTGTATATATATATATATAGATAGATATATAGATAGATAGATACATGTGAACACACACATATATATATATATATACATCTATACATCTATATATATACATCTATACATATATATACATCTATACATCTATATATATATATGCATGTATATATATACATGTAAAACAAACCTTGTTTACACTTACAACTTTGGGTGTCTTTCTGAGACCAATTATCGAATACACAGGCTGCAATTTTGCTTGTTGATCTATCTTTGCATTGAGCGCAACATGATACAATTACAAAGCAACATTTTGTATTGTTATATAAAAATACATGTCTAAAATTAGATAAGTATGGAATGGGGAAAATGCATTGCAGAATGGTATGTTGCTGTTGTAATTTTTTCATTCTTGCTTTATTGTTTGTAGTTATCTCTATACATCTTTGGTGTTATTTCCATCACCGTAGGAGCAATTGCAGGTAAATCTAGGTTCTTTCATTAAAAAATATGGACAAGGTTGGTAATTTTATTTCCCAATTGCAGATTAAGAAAGGAGTAATTGTATATATATGGATATGCAGAGGGTTTGTTATTTGTTTGAAGTTTTTGATGGGATTTTCATTAGATGAGCCATCAATAGGATTTTCCATCTAATAGATGTTTTACAATTTCTCAGTTTCTCTACAATATTTAATCCCACACAATGTGCCTCAGATTTTTTTGCATAATATGTGTCAGGGAAGTGAATGGTAAATGTTTTCTTGTGTGAGGGTTAACCCATTCTTGCATTGTTTTACAATGGGGGACAGACCAAGCAAATGCAATATTGAATGTTACAGGGTGGGAAAGTATACTTTGATTAAGTTGTATTTTCAAAACAACCATTGTGGTGTTATATATATATATATATATATATGTTTATACATCTATATATATATTTATATATGCATAAAAACATGTATGTATGTTTTACTAATAGTTATGTTATAATTTCCCTATTTCTCTATAATATTGAATGCTAGATAATGCAGCTCCTATTATACAATTACTCTATTTGTTAGAAGATTGCAAAGAATGTAGCCACCATATTAAAATTAAAATCAGGGGAGCTCAATGAACGTTTTTATGTATATATGTAAATACAAGAATAAATTACATTGTTGTTCATAATGTCTATTGTTCTTGTAACAAGGATTTTTTTTTAATCTTTAAAATTATGTAATCTTTAACATTCTTAATTTTTTTGGGTGGAATATGTTATCATTTAGATATATTGTTGCATATATAGATAAATATATTCATCTGTATATATGGATACTTAAGGATTTTCATTCTTGTTGTTCTATATTCCATTGTTTTTATTAAAAAAGATGAAGGCAACAAGTAGCAACATGTACAAATATGTTTGCATTTTTGAAACAACCTTATACATTTTTATATTTATGTATATGTGCATAAAAACATGTATGTATGTTTTATTAATAGTTTTGTTATAATTTCCCTATTTCTCTATAATATTGAATGTTAGATAATGCAACTCCTCTTATACAATTACTCTATTTGTTAGTAGATTGAAAAGAACATGGATGTACCATATTAAAATTAAAAGTATGAAAGCTCAATGAATTTGAAAATTCATATATACAAATTACAAGAATAAATTATGTTGCTTTTCAAAATATACACATCCTCTTTGCAAGAATTTGAAGTTAGATCAATCAAAAGGATACCAAGCAACAAACTGTACAAAATGTGTATAACACCAAAGATGCACAAAGTATATATACATGCCTATATATATGTATATATACACACTTACATATAGATATACATACACTTTTCATCCTGTGTTTATTTTTTTGTAGTTATCTTCATGGATCTTTGGCATTACACCCATTGTCATAGGAACAATTGCAGTTAAATCTTTTTTTCTTTTAGCTAAAAGATAACAATGTGAAACATAATTACCAAGGTCCACATCACCACAAAAAAACTAAGTGACCTCCCCGTTGACTGAGACACCCTGGGCATTGGAAAATCCAACTCACGACTGACTTGATGAAAATCCCAGTATAAACTTCAAATAAATAGCCTATCGACTAATAAATGTTTATACATCTATATATATATATATATAAACATGTATGTATGTTTTACTACTAGTTTTGTTACAATTTCCCTATTTCTCTATAAAACAGAATGCCAGATAATGCAACTCCTCTTATACAATTACTCAATTTGTTAGCATACTAAAAAGAACGTGGCCACCACATTAAAATCAAAAGCATGGGAGCTCAATGAATGCACAAATGTATATATGAAAACACAAGAATAAATTCCATTGCCCAATAATCACAATCTAAAGCATGGGAGCACAATAACCACAATAAAAAAATGAAACTTGAAAAGATTACTAACCCTAACCATATTCCTTCGTGAAACAAAGCAGATTTAACTCCAATGAATCCATCCATATAGACCAATAATCTCTCTCAAGTCTCCAAAAGTGGGTATAACCACAAAGGTACAAAATAATAACCCTAACCTTATTTTTTGGGTGAGAGGAAAAAGATTTAACTACAATAAAACCATCCATACAGACCGATTATCTCTTTCAAGTCTCCAGAATGGGTATAGCAACAAAGATACAAAAAAATAACAAGGAATAATAAGCAGAGACTGAAACACATGAACAATAAATTAATCATTCACGTAAAATTACTATGTAAAACCATTTATAGATTCTACGACACAACAGCTTTAAAACCTTCCAAAATACTATAAAATGGAGTAGGAGGAAATGATTTTTACAATAGTTTGCTACCAAACCAATACTGCAATGGCTATTTCAATAATGCAACTTAATCAATATACTTTCTCACACATTTCACACCGCATTAGTGTTAAAGCCTTCCAACTTGCTATCAAACAGAACAATAAGCACAGAACGAAAAACATGAACAATAAATAATCTTCGATCAAACCAACACCACAATGGCTCTTTTGACAATGAAACTTAATCAATATACTTTCTCACACATTTCATAGTGCATCAGTGTTAAACCCTCCAACCTTCTATCAAAAGAAAAAATAAACAGAGAACGAAAGACACAAACAATAAATTATTGATTTCTGCAAAATACCCATTAAAAACAACTTACAAATTTTGTGACACAACTGTTTTACAACCCTCCAACCTGCTAAAAAATGGAGCTGAAGGCGATGATTTTGATAATAGTCTGGTATCAAACCCACACCATAATGGATCTTTCAATAATATAACTTAATCAAAGTATGCTTTCCCACATGGCAACATTCAATATAGCATTTACTTCAGCCTCCGCCTCTATACACCAACATGAAGATGCATTGGCGCTCATGCCAACAAATGCTTGCCATTCACCTTCCCCGTAACGATGACACCATTCTCGATCGCCACCAACCTACGCAATTATCAACATCCGTGTCGCCACAAAAAAAAATGGTGCCCTCCCCACCGATCGACAGGCCCCCGGTGTCTAAAAATCCAATTCTTGGCTGGGCTGATGAAAATCCTGGCAGAAACTTCAACAAAATAGCCTTTTTTTTTTTGGGCAAGAGAAAAAAGATTTAGCTGCAATAAAACCATCCATACAAATCGATTATCTCTTTCAAGCTTCTAAAATCGGTATAACAAAAAAGATACAAACAAATAACAATGAATAATAAGAAGAGACCAAAACACATGAACAATAAATTAATCATTCACGTAAAATTACCATGTAAAACCACTTATAGATTCCATGGCACAACAACCTTAAAACCATCCAAAATGTTATAAAACAAAGCAGAAGGTGACGATTTTTACAATAGTCTACTACCAAACCAACACCACAATGGCTATTTCCACAATGCAACTTAATCTATATAATTTATCGCACATTTCACCTGCATATTTAAAACCCTCTAACCTACTATCAAAAGGAACAATAATCACATAACGAAAGACATGAACAATAAATAATCTGCTATCAAACCAACACCACAATGGCTCTTTCAACAATGCAACTTAATCAATATACTTTCTTGCATATTTTTCAATGCATCTGTGTTAAAATCTTCCAACTTTCTATCAAAAGAAACAATAAATAGCGAACAAAAGAAATGAATGATAAATTACTGATTTATGCAAAATACCCATCAAAAACCACTTACAGATTCTGTGGCACAACAGTTTTACAACCCTCCAACCTGCTAAAAAAGGGAGCCGAAGGCAATGATTTTAACAATATTTTGGTATCAAAAAAACACCACAATGGCTCTTTTAACAATACAACTTAATCAAAGTATGCTTTCCCACATGCAACATTCAATATAGCATTTACTTCAGCCTCTTCCTCCGTACACCACCAGGAAGATGCATTGGCGCTCATGCCAACAATCACTTACAATTCACCTTCCCCATAATGATGACACCATTCTCCACTGCCACCAACCCATGTAGCCAAAAAAAAAAAATGGTACCCTCCTTGTCGGCCGGTAGGCCCCTGATGCTGGCAAATCCAATTTGTAGCCGGGCTAACAAAAATCCCAGTGGAACTTTCAAACAAAATATCCTATCAGATAGTTAATTTTATTAAGTAAATTATTATGGGAAAAATCTATATTAAAGATGTGTATATGTATTTGTTTAAATATAAATAAAATATAAAAATATGATTGTAATAAATAATAAGTTGGTATGATTTTTTTACAATCCATAAAATATTGTATGTAATCTTGTAGTTTAAATTGTGTATGCTTTTTTGTTCAATAAGAAGGACATTTCAAGTTATAATTAGTGAACCATCATGAAAGAGGAATATGTATATATGAAGCACAAAAGTTGCATTAAAAGGAGAATGAGGGGGATGTAATGATAGAAAAGAAGCAAAAATTTAATTAGAAATAAAGATGAAATGGAAATAGCAAATAAAAGTAGACATAACAAATAGATAAAGGACAAAACAAAGGATATATATATAAAGATATAAAAATAGATATAAATAAACAAATAAGTATAGAGTAGCTTAATTATATAAAGATGTTAGCTCATACACAATTGAAAATAGAAGCTTGCATACAACAATTAATATGTTGTTTAAATTATGGAAACATTTGGTAATAAAAATATGTGTTTTAATAATTTTAATATATTTATAAAATATATTCTTCCTAAAAGAGACATTATTAAAATATATTCAAAATATACATTCACAATTTTGTTCTATGACTCATAAGGTATAATACATAGATAAGGTTCTCTTGTAATTGAGCCTAAATGTTTTCATCTTCCAATATCTCATTTCAATTCCACTTGATATATTCCAATTATTAAAGGTATTTACATGTCACACCCAAATTTTACAGAAAAATAAAGTTAAGGACAAGACACAAATTTCAAATTTCAACTAGCAACACTTACATAACTCCCCAAAGGTTGTTTCATGAACTTGAACTTCATGAAAATGTAACAACATTTGATCAATAAAATTATAAGAATTTAGTCAGGTAAACAATTGTTGTAAAAATCATGGTTTAGTTCAAATGGTGACATGGAATCCACATCACCAAAATAGACTTAATTAGTTCAACTATCTAATTAATAATCTGAAACATAATTCAAGTCACATGTTATGCAATAAAATATATATCAATAGTAGTCTCAAAGTAATAATAAGAGAATAGGCCAGACCTAGTCCAAAGGGGCTCGTCCCTGACATCCTTGCCTACATATTGTACATAGGCTCTGTAGTTTGACAACTTGAGTTCACCATAGTCATTTGATTGATCAAAAATCACACATTTCGCCTAGGTTTAAATTACCACTAACTCACAATTATAGTAAATACAAAGAATGCTCAACAATGGTTAATCTATAAGGGCTCCCTTTTCTATAAGGAGTAATGATTAATAATCTTGATTACAGTGCCCCTCAAGGGCCACTTGACATGATAGATAACCAAGAATGATCTAGGGTGAAGGTAACCATATCATATATTGGATAGATGATTATAATTGAAATTGTATTTTTAATCTAGACCATACAAAGGTTACCATATAAAATTATTAAGAATATGGGTTAAAAGGTTAATTAGAAAATTCATGTATTGAATCTTCTTAGGTAATTCAATGATCATACACTTGGTTGACTAGATTAAAAATAATATTGACATACACTAAACTCAGTCACTCTCATAAATCAATAATATTGACATACACTAAACTCATATCTCTACTCCAATTCAACCTATGCCTCTATTATTTTCTTTATAAACTAAATGAGTGGGTACACAACCCTTTCTAGGTTCTTTTTTCCCTAGACACTTTCACAATTGGCTGGCACCCACTTAGGTGAAGCTAGGGATTAGAAAACTCATTAAGGATATCTTAACATAAGGGTATACAATCGAAACTTGATAATTTGAAAAAACTCTATCATGCATAATATGAGTTGAAACTATGTTGTGGACACGAAAAAATAACACTGCTACTTTTTCTGACTCGTTTGGGTCCTCCTTGCGATTTTGGCTTAATATTTCCTTGATTTAATGTTGTAATGTGGATAAAACATTCACATTAGGTCTTGATCCATTTTAAATTTAAAAAAAATACATGTCTTGTAAAGGTGTTGTAAAGTGTTGTAAATAACTTTCACTCTTTTCTAGACTTTTATGTCAAATGGACCTATCTTTCCCTTAATTCAATGTTGTAAAATATATTTAATTGTATTTTCACATTAATCTAGAAGGCTTGTAAATTAAACCTAGCCTTAATCTAGTGTTGTAATGTTTTTACACATTCACATTAGATCTTGTATCTTTCTAGGCTAAGTAGACCTCATTTTATTGTTGTATGGTGTATTTAACCACACTTTCACATTGAACTTTGTCTCCCTAGCCCTAATCACCCTTTATATCATCATTAACAGGCCCCTTATTTTTGCATCTTGAGACATTGTTTGATTGGTATCCTGATAAAAACACTTTAAAACCCTGGAATCTTGAAGACCCACCTCAAAAACCTCAAGGTGGGACTTATTCACCACCTTGGGCGAATGAGTCCCCTTAGGTGGGACCCATTCTCCAAGGGTGGCAAATGAGTCCCTTTTGAGGATTTTTTCAAAATTGAGCGGGAAAATTGTAATTCTAAGTTGAATTTTGATGAATGTCAGCCTTGGGGATCAAAATAGCGGCCATTTGAGTGCCTTTCATATATAAAAAAATATTCCAAATCCTTATTTCATCCAAGAAACATAAGAGTATTCAAGTTTTCAAGTCAAGCAAGCAATAGTTAGGCATTTTAGGTCTTCACAAGGTCATCAAGATAGCATTCAAGATCATTTCTAAGGCATTCAAGAGCAATATTCTTCATTCATTGTTGCAACAATTCAAGATCCATCATCATGGAAAGGTTCTAAATGAATTTTTTCATATTCATGCTTCATTATCTTACTTCATCATTTTGGTTTAATTAACTAAAAGGGGGTTCACCAAGGCAAACCCCTATTCCCTAATAATCCATATTTTTTTCTCTTTCTTTTTGTGATTGTAGATCTAGGTGCTTTGAAAGGAATGGAGATCATTGAATATTAGGTTTCAAACCTATTAGGGTCATCTCCCTATTAGAAAGGTCAAAATATTCACAAAAAGTGACTTACAACCCAAAAAATATGGGTTTTGAATCCAGAGACTTGGATGTATAGATTGAGCAGACCGAGAGCTACAAATTTCACTTCTGAGTTTCCAAAAAAGTCAAAGTGGACTCATTCACCAAGGGTGGAAAATTAGTCCCACTGTACCTATTTTTCATAGATTTTTGTAGATTTGAATAGCCATTTGGGTAAAACAGGCTCTGGTGTAGTTTTCCAGAATCAGGGTTGATTCGCCCAGAATGGTAAATGAGTCCCACCAGGCTTAAAAACAAGTATTTTGATAATTTCAGAGCTATTTCCAATCTCTTCAAGGTTTCTAGGTGCACACCATTCACATCTTTACTTTTTTGTTCTACTTTATTTTCATTTTTAGGGCTTTTCTTAGGTCATTTAGCATTTGTTTGCATATCACATTATGTTTTCAAATTTTTTATGTTTTCCAAGTTTACACTTGGTGGCGAACCCATTTCTTGTCTCAATCATTTCCAAGGATTCCTTATAGTAATATCTCTCATATCCTTCATTGGGTTGAGATCTGTAAGGTGTCCCTGAATGTGAATACTATGAAATCATATCCATCTCCTTGTATCCATTTTGTGGACAAGGAAGTGAAGCATCCATTTTCAGTGTCCACATTTTGGTGAACCCAACTTTTTAACATCACAATTCTTATTTGGAGTCCATCATCATCCTAGACCTAGCTTACATTAACTTGGCATGAATATTTTCATTGGTTAATTTGCATCTAGGGTTTCTAAATTTTTGCATTAGTGAAAGTGCATATAGGTTGTATTTTTGCATCCCAAATCATTGAAAATCATCAAAAAACTACATTTTTATTTAGGATACATATCATAAAAACTAAAAAGCATAAAAATAATTTCAAAATTTATGATTTTTTTTGAAAAAAGTCCCTACTAGGACTCATTTGCCACCTTGGAAAAATCAGTCCCAGTGCACCCTTGAAACTACCTTTTGCAGCACTAAAAACCTTGTTTCTAAACTTTTGTTTGCTTCCATTAACTATCTATATCAATTGGTTGAGTTTTCATTACATGCATTTCATTAGATCTAGCTTAAATTACCTCATTTCATGCTTTTCTCAATTTCAAATTTGCATTGACAACATTTCATCTTTCAGGTTGTTTCATAATGTAATTAGAAAATTACCTTGTTTCACATTTGAAAATTGCATTTAAACATCTTACTTTAGGTCATTGCATTGCACTTTCTTTACATTTTCATGATAGCATGTTTTCTTTCTAGAGATGTGGCTTTGATATGGTGAAAAATGGATTACATAAGTACAACATCCCCTCTTATGAGTTTAATTTAGATTACACCAATGATGTCATTAAGAAACATATTATTCATCAAACCATTGACACAATCCTTAATATTACATTACCCATTAGTTAGGATGGTATTGTTGACAACCATAACAATCATACTTATTCTTCTCCCAATATCTCTACTATTAGTGAAAAAGGTATCTTGGTGAAAGAAGATACAAATATCGAGGGTCTTGATTGTCCCTCCCCTCATTCCCCTTTGGAAGATATTGGAAAACAAGAAGATGATATTATAGAAACATTTCTAAACATCACTTTTCCTAATCTACATGCACCCCTTGCTTGTGAGAATGTTTTAGAAAAAGAGGATGATATCATAAATAGCCATGACAACCAAAATTATTCTTCTCCTAATATCCCCCCTCGATATAAAGAGGATAGGTTGGTGTTAGAAGATATACCTATTAAGAGTCATGAGAATATGGCTCCTCCCTTCCCTAATGCTCCCACCATTTGGGAAGATCTATTTGGTAAGCATGAAAATCATAGTTGTCCTTGTCTTGATGCATCCCCCTACTTGTGATGAAGTTACTTTACAAAATCTAATCATGGATGAACATACTACACACTATCCTACTAGGGTAGATAATATGGCACAAGAGAAAGAGACTTTAGAGAAAAATTACAATCAAATAGAGCCTTCCCCTAATCTCCCCACTATTGATAAATAAGAAAATGAAACCATTGATAACTTCATTACTTGCGATGAAGTCATTTTAGAAGAACAAACCTCTGAATATCATCTAGTTTGTCACTCTCCTAAAAACACTCATTCTAGGGAGGATATCATGGTGCAACAAAAGGAAAGCATTGACAATAATGATATTATTCCCTTAGATGAAGATGATGAAGTATATTTTACTCTCATTTACTAAGGGATATTAATATTATTCAACATCAACTTATCTCTTACCCCCCTTAATACAAACCACAAATTCTAAACAAACCCGAACTCATCCTTTACCCACCTAAGAACAATGTTTTGCAGCACCCAAGTCAAAATATCGTTGCTCATGTACATATAACACTAGAAACAATCCATAGCCACAAAAACCAACTCTAAAACCCTTACCTTTTCCTAATCCTATATTTCCAGTGCTCCTCGCTTGCCTTCGCATAGTGGGAAAGAGTATGATCTTGTTGAACAACTTAAAACTACTCTTGCAAAGATATACCAATCGGACCTAATTGAGAATTCACCTAATTACCACATTATGCTTCAAACTTCCTTGCAACAAGTTCCTATCCCTTCTAATGTGCAACCAAATGACAAAAAAACCATGATCCAAGGAATAAATCCTAACATTGTTTTCCACCAAAGTGAACTCCCACCTTTGTAAGTGCAAAAAAAATGATGCTTTCATGATCATAGCTCAGTACAATAGGATATGGATAAAACCAACCCTTGTTGACAATGTCTCAACCCTTAATGTGTGTAGCGTAAATCTATTGGATAATCTTCGTGTGGATAAATAAAAAATTCAACCAGACTCTTTATCTATTACGAGATTTGACAATGTAGGAAAACAACCGATTGGTGTGATCACTTTTCCTATTTCAGTTGGGAAGGCCACATTGGAAACACCAATCCATGTGTTATGCCACTTGATCTCTCTTATAATATTCTCTTAGGTAGATCATGGATTCAAGCAATGAACGGGTTTCCTTCTACTCTTCATCATAAAATGAAATACATTTACAACAAAAAACTGTACACACTCGAAGCTGACCCTGACCCAAACAGTTGCTTAAACATTGAGAAAAGTAAGGAAAATCCTTTAACAACATTAACACCAACTACATAAGTGGAACCTATGCAACAGAAAGACAAAGAATTTTTTTTTGAAGAAGTCACGAAGCTATTAGATGATGATTGGGGTTCCTTAGACTTCACACCAAAATTCATGGGAGAATACAATATTATAAAAAAATCCTTTGAAAAAGAGAAAGAAAAAGTAGTAATTTCAACACAAAATTCAGAAGACCCTTCGAAAGTGTCCACCTCAACCACTTTAGAACAAAAGACAAAAAATTACATGATAACCTTTGACAAAGCTGATTACAAACAACCACCAGATCCAAAAGTAATGAAAAATATTTATGGAAAATGTTATAAAATTATGAAACAACTTGGCTATAGTGGAAAATGATGTGGTGTTAGAGGGGTATGTGCAAGATCATCATGGAAAAAACAGGCCCTTAAGTGGTGATGAAAATTTAGGAAAATAAGAATTAGGCAACTTGACATAAAAATTTGAATAAGTTATCTATTTATTTTAAAAATATATAAGAATAGAATCAGTAGAAAATTGAATTTAGTTTCTAAACTATTAGGTTTATATATATATGCTGAAAATTTAAAATTTCAATGCAGTAGTACTTAAATTTCAGGGAAAAAATAAGAAGTAGGTGTCTGTCTGACCACCCTAACCACAATAAAATCATAATTTTTTTTATAATATTTTAGATATAAGGAGAGGAATCATGTCTCGTTGTGATGCATATTTTTTTGTAATTTTTTTCCAAGTAAATAATTAATTATAAATTTTTTATTCCAACTTTTAAAAAATATAAAAACTTGTATATCGACCACCTTAACTTGGTAAAAACTTCATGAAATTCATTTATTTTTTTAATCCTATAGTATGCAAAGCATAGAATGTGACACATGTTTCAGATTCAAAAAATGTGGTACTATTTGAAAGCTATAGATGTTTTTCAATCAGCCTATCAATTAGGACTTTAGTCATACTTCAAATAAAAAATGAATAATAATTATTTATTAAATTCAAAGTAAATAATAATTTATATTGGTGGAAAGCTTAGAATCTCCTTTAAAAACCCTTTTCGCTTCATCATTTTTGGATAAACAAATGTCGTCAACCACATACCCTAAACATACCCATCATATCACCACTTTTAGGCCCATCATGATCCTGCACATACCTAGAGAACAAGGTATTTGAAACACTATCAAGCCTATCATGAAAGAAAAAACTCATGGTCTTGGTTATTTTCCTTTGATAGAAATAAAGAAGCCTTCACTTAATATCAACACTATTGCAAAATATTCCTTGAAAGAGACACAAGAAACAAGGACATCTTTGTTTAATGTCAATGTCATCACGCAAAACACTAATGATTTGAATTCGTCAAATTTTACACCCTCCTTTAAAGGAGAGAACGAAATTTCGCAATCTAAAGAGTCTTGCATAAGTATGACAACTAATACTAACCAAGAAATATCTTTGTTGCAAACTACATGAACACCTTCTATAGTTGATCAAGAAGGTATCTTGTCGAGACTCCTCCAAGATCACTTGATATCTCTCCCTCTAAGAAATTGAAATAAATTTTATTACAAGACCTCATTTTGTGCATATCATAGAGTTCATGGTCATGCTACTAATGAATTTAGGGCTTTGAGTAGTAAAATCCAACATCTAAGTAAGGAGTTTTGTGCTCTTCCTTATGTGTGGGCACCTCATTCCTCTAATCGATACTAATTTTCACTCTTGTATGTTTCTCATTTTGGCTCATCCTTGTCCTGCACTAATTGGTGGCAAGGGGTTAGTTAGCCTTGTCCTCGTATGTCACTTGTTTTTTCCTCTTTTGACTAATTGATCACCTTTCATATACATTTAAGATCAAGCTTGCGATGAGGATGACATACCTTAAGTTGGCTCACATGTGACATACTACCTTTTTCATGATGTAGCTTATGAAAAACATATGACTTGGCATATGGATTTTCAAATAAGCTCTCATGTCTTCTTCTACTTTAAAGAAACTACTCATAGTAGTGGTGTTAGAAACTACATTAAAGTGGGGGAATACATTGACACTCATGTTTCACTGTGCGATTTTATTCTTTCTTGTGATGTGTCATTTTCTTGGTGTTGTCATTGAGCTTGATTTCCTCCAAGAGTGTGATATTTCTTTGACTTTTCCTCTCTTGGAAACATTAGGAACAATGTTCTCTAAGAAGATACCTTGCTCAAACTAAGAAAAATCCCTTTGAACATTCCTTTTACTATTTTTTATTTACAATGTCTATGAGTTTCAAGCATGCGAAGCTTTTCTTGCCTCATGGAGCTCGAGGATCATTTTTGTGTTGTGCCTTATCAAATTTATCAAGAGGCATAACTTTGGTATGGTTGATCACGAATCCCAATCCGAGGCATGAGTTTCCCCATAACCACTTGCATGTGTGTGAGTGCATACCAGCCATGCGTGTATGTTTCTCACCTTTTAGGACTTCTCACCCAATGGACAACCAAGATTTTTGTCACCTTAGAGTGAGTATGCTTTTTCTGACAAACAACCTAGATCTAATCCACATTGTGTTGGAAAAATGATCGAAGCTTGATCCACCATTTTATTTTTACTCTTCTTCTAATCATTGAAATTTCATGATTGTGTATCTTTTTTTGCTACAAATTATACATAGGTTGTGTGTGTCCTTTGGTGCCCATGTTGGTTTGACTTAGGATCTTGGATCCTAGGAGCTTGACTACCTCCTCCATCTTCGTTATCCTATACCATCTACATTGGTATGATTGGACCCCTCTTGAATCTCTACTTTAGTACATGAGTTTGGAGTAGGTTCATTCTGTCACTAAAGTGGGGGACTAAATGTGGACACCAAAAAAATAACCCTTCAACTTTTTTTGACTCATTTGACTCCTTATGATTTTGGATTAATATTTCCTTGATTTAGTGTTGTAATGTGGATAACACATTCACATTAGGTCTTGGGCCCTTCTAAACTAAATAAAATACATGTCTTGTAAAGGTGTTATAAAATGTTCTAAATCACTTTCACACTTTTCTAGACTTTTATGTCTAATGGACCTATATTTCCCTTAATTCAATTTTGTAAAATGTATTTAATTTTTATTAATCTAGAAGGCTTGTAAATTAAACCTAGCCTTAATCTAGTGTTGTAATATTTTTTACACATTCACATTAGATCTTGTGTCTTTCTAGGCTAAGTGGAACTCATTTTAATGTTGTAGAGTGTATTTAACCACACTTCACATTGAAATTTATGTTCCTATCCCTAATCACCCTTTATATCATCATTAATAGGCCCCTAGGCCCCTTATTACTGCATCCCAAGGCATGATTTGACTGATATACCAATAAAAACACTTAAAATCCTCAAAATCTTGAAGACACACCTCAAAAACCTCAAGGTGGGCCTCCTTTGCCACCTTGAACGAATGAGTCCCCTTAGGTGGGACCCATTTTCCAAGGGTGGTGAATGATTCCCTTTTGGAAACTCTTTCAAAATTGAGTAGGAAAATTGCAATTCTAAGTTGAAATTTGATGAATGGTGGCCTGGGGATCAAAATAATGACCATTTGACTACCTTTCCAATACAAACAAGCTTCCAAATCCTCATTTCATCCAAGCCACATAAGGGTATTCAAGTTTTCAAGTCAAGAAAGCAATAGTTAGGTGTTTCATTTCTTCACAAGGTCATCAATATAGCATTCAAGATCATTTCTAAGGCATTGAAGAGTAAGATTCTTCATTATTTGTTATAGAAATTCAAGATCCATCATCATGGAAAGGTTCTAAATGCTTGTTTCATCTTAATGCTTCATTATCTTACTTCATCAATTTGTTTTAATTACCTAAAAGAGGTTTGACCAAGGAAAACCCCTATTCCCTAACTATCAACATTTTCTCTCTTTCTTTGTGTGATTGCAGATCTAGGTGCTTTCAAAGGCATGAAGATCATTGAATATTAAGTTTAATTTTTTTTGGAGTCATCTCCCTATTGGAAATGTCAAAATATTCACAAAAAGTCACTTACAACCCTGAAAATGCGGGTTTCAGATCTAGACACTTGGAGTTACAAATTGAGCAGATTGAGAGCTAAAAATTCCACTTATGATTTTCTAGAAAAGTTAAAGTGGACTCATTCACC
The DNA here is from genome assembly GCA_007258455.2 of Sequoia sempervirens. Classification (NCBI taxonomy): domain Eukaryota; kingdom Viridiplantae; phylum Streptophyta; class Pinopsida; order Cupressales; family Cupressaceae; genus Sequoia; species Sequoia sempervirens. The sequence goes on along the minus strand of VDFB02062220.1, from coordinate 11,758 downwards.
AAGGGTGGTAATGAGTTCCACTATACCCATTTTTCAGATATTTTTGTAGATTTGGATACCCATTTGTCTAAAATATTCTCTGGTGTAGTTTTCTAGAATCATGACTGATTCACCCAAAATGGTGAATGAGTCCCATCAGGTTTAAAAATCAACATTTTCAGAATTTTAGAGTTATTTGCAGTCTCTTCAAGGTTTCCAAGTGCACACCATTCACATCTTTACTTTTCTATTATGATTTATTTACATTTAGAGGGCTTTTCTTAGGTCATTTAGCATTTTTTTGCATATCACATTGTGTTTTCAAACATTTTATGTTCTCCAAGTTTACACTTGGTGGTGAACCCCTTTCTTGTCTCAATAATCTCCAAGGATTCCTTATAGTCAAATATTTCATAACCTTCATTGGGTTGAGATCTCTAAGGTGTCCTTGAATGTGAATACTGGGAAATCAAATCCCTCTCCTTGTATCCATTTTTTGGACAAGGAAGTGAAGCATCGATTTTCGTTGTCCACATATGTGCTAACATAAGAATGTATTGTAGGGATCTTGGTCATAATATCTTATATTTTCCTTATCAGAATTTTGTTAATCGATAAGTGGTTGAAGGGTATTTTGGGTCATCTTGCAATATTATTCCCTTGCTAAATTTGAATATGCAGACTATTAAGGTTAAGGAATTTTAATATTGGATTTATAATTTCATATTGCTTAATTTCTAAGGATCATGTTTTGTTGTAAGAATCCTTTCAAGATATGCACAAATTTTATAAGAATAGTCTATTCATAAATAATACATATCACACATACACAACAATTTAATGTCTAGACTTAATATTCGTTCCCTTCAAGGCAACAATCCTAGTAAGGTTAAATTTTCAATGACCATCTCTAACCATGAGATTACTAACAACAGTTATATAAATTAAGAGAATAAAATGTGATCTCCACTTGACCATACTGGCATTATGAAGCCTCATGGGTTCTAGCCAAACCCCTTGAGTAAGAAATATTTTATCCCCATGATCATGAAATGGGATCTTCCATTCAAATAATATAAAATGGTACTTCAATACAAGATTTATCTAAGTAACTATCAAATAGTGACATGAGTGCAATACTCAAATTTTGTTGAATAGAACATTCCAACACCTATTGTTCTTACCAACTATTATGTATAAAATAATATAATAAATTACTATTACTAGAATTTGGAGACCAAGAAGGATGTAGAATCCCAAAATCTATTCATTTAGGGATAACATTAGAATTTCCATATGATGGATTATAAACAATAGTTTTACTTGAGACCAATGATATGGTTGATGGGAGCTAAAATTATAAACATGGTCGTAAAACACTCATAGATATGGTCTGGATATTAAAAAAGCTCCCAAATGTTGATGCAGAGCAGGGAGGGAGAATACAAATCCACTCAAAACTAACTTAAATAAACCAAGCTTTCAAACTTAGAACCCCAATTTCATGGGTTTCCCTTACAAACTCACCATTCTCTTGGTAGGTAAGCAAACCCAGTTTTTCTCTCATAACTTCCATGTTAGGCCACCAACCTAGAAAATCAAAGTTGTTTCAATAACCCATTTTTGAGTTCTACAACATATCAAATTTCCAAGGTGGGTTCCTTTGTAACAAAAACCTTAAAAAAATTCTACTACGGTGCCCTTAAACCTAGTTAGGTCAGTTTTACAAAGCAACTACATTGTAAAATCTTCCCCCACCACAAATTTCTATTTTAAGACCTCAACCAGGTCACATGGAGTCAGAAACAATTACTTCTATCAATTGAGGCACCCACAAATTCATCAAACTCCAAAACCATACCTAGGCCTATTTAGGCTTGTTCACATAGGGGTTTATTGATTCTACAAACTCCAAGCCTCCACTCTGTAAACCAAAACTTCAAACATACCAAGTATGATCTACACAAATGTTTTTCACCACTACAAGTCAATTCCCAAAAGCTTTTTTGACAAACCCTAGCACCTACACCTCTCATTTGCCCAAAAACCTCCTTCCCTAAATATACAAACCTACAAACATGAAATAAAAACCTATCTAACACTATTCCACTGATTTCCAGATAATTTAATTGGTGGAATGGTCTTTTATTCCATATTTACACTCTCAACCCTCAAAATCAGGGTTTTCAACCCATTTTCAATAGAATGCTTAAAAATTGCTTTAAACTCGATAAAATCAAGTGAAACCAAAACCAAATTGTAGTTAACTCATCCCTATATGAAATTCAATGAATATTATCATAACTACAACCTGTACGGAGTCTTACAAAAGCTTGTAGTAGTAGAATTGAATGAAAACACATAAAATTAGAGGTTTCTTATTGCTTTTCAAGAAAATCCACTTCTATAACATTGCTTCGACCCATAAATAGTTTATTTAAGCTTTACACATCAAAAACCAGCCAACACAACCAACTCTAACAACCTTTTGAACTTCTTGACCATTGAACTTCCCATTTTTGCATTTTTTTAAATTTTGCAACAATCACAATATTTGCAAAGTTGACAACTTAACCCCACAAACCACCTAGCAACCTAATCAATGACTCAAAACACATGTACGATGGTTAATATGACCTTATTATAAAAATAAACCACAACCATCAAACCAAAATGAAAAAATTTCCTCATGGAGGCAAGAAATCAACCAGGTGCTCTTGGACCAAAAGCATAGCCAATGCCCCTAATACACATGATAGGGTCAAACATCCAAATGTATCTACATGTATGAAATACCAGGTGGGTATACTTACAACCCACAAAATATAGACCTCCATACCTCCATAAATATTATACAAGGGCTTGAGATGGTTTCTTGAGCCTTTGCTTCTACTTCACCATTTTTTTCCTCCATGAAAACACAACTGGAGTTCTTCAATCACATCATTCATCTCCAATGGTAGTGTGATTCTTTCCCCTTTCAACCTCCACCATTTGGAGCCCATGTGACACGCCTAGCCCCTCCTCTTTTCTTCATTGACAAGCTTCCACCCCTCAAGCCATGCACCTGTGAAAAAATTCATTGCACCTAAAATTTTTGGCATTTTACAATCTAGGGGTTCTTTTGCATTAAATTCCTTCCTCTTGTATGATCAACCTCTCTTAGCTTACATACCCCACGTTTACATTCTTTTTGGCATCCATTTCCTTCATTCCCTTCCAATAATGCCACTTGGAGCTTCCATATCATTTTATGTGCCTTAGCTCCATTCGCCTAACCATTGACACAATCTAGCCTTTGAATGCAAGCCATCAATCTTGAAACTCGAGCCATGATCCAATGCATCTAAATTACCTATCTTTCTTTTAGACACCACCGTCTGATTTAACCTAATTTATTCTCATCTATATATGTCCATCACTTCAGATTTCCTATCGCTTTTAATGCTTTGATCTCAAAAACCATTTATGTGATTTAAAGGAGTTGCACAATGCAATGAATTCCCACCATTTGTCACCCTAGACATGTGTAGTTATCTAACTCACCTTTCAATTCATTGCAACTTTGTTTACACTGAAGAGAAGATAAATGCAATGTATATGGCCTTTGTGACAAAATAAACACTCTCCAAATGTCATTTGGAACATGCATCCTCTTATCACTTCATTTCCTATTTGAAATAGAGGACCCTTCATGCTCATCACTAGCCTTCTACCTATTACACAAATACTTTACAGTTTGAGGATAAAACTAGCTGCTACGTATCCCTTCTAATGTCATAAACCACTACCATTTCATATTGATTTTATGCCTTGCACCTGGATAATGACTTCTATGATTTGAAGAGCTCACACAATGCAATCATAAATTGCCACTTGTCTTTATTTGTAGAAATTTTTAAGTATTGGATTTGTCAGTATTTTTTGAGTTTTATAAACCTTGGAGGTCATTAATAAGGTTAAAATAACTCCATTTCTTTCCAATAACTTTATTTCGTTAGTATTTTTTGATTTTTATAAACCTTTGCGGTCACTAATAAGGTTACCCTAAATTCACTTATTGTCGACACCTTTCTTAAGCTTTTTTTATTTCACTCTATAGTTCTTTGTTGGTCTTTAGTAAAATTAATGATACCTTTCTTGATGCCAATATCTTGTTTGGGAAGGTTATTCAATCCATTTAAAATACTCCAAGTCCATACAAAAGTTTTTATAACCTTCCAAAAGTCCGTTTATGAAAGAAAAAGACTAAGGCATTGAAAAGAAAGTGTTTGATGTTGGGACTCACTACAGGTTTTGAAACCTTTATCAATCTCTGAGAGGGTTTCAAAAACCTCCTTTTATGCTGATTGTATTGATGCCTTATTAAAATTGAAAGTGGTAAAAGGAAGAATTATTGTAACCATAGAGGTACATAATGGTCTTTCTAGAGCTTTCCTTAAAATATCAATAGTGATGCATAGAGAATTATTTGTTGAGGGAATGTGAACAAAAAAATACAAATATTAAAAAATTAACACAATTACATATCATTATCAAATATAGAAGAAATTATGAAAGGCCATTCCATTCGCTAATAGACAAAAAACATCATTTTGATTGAGAATCAAACAAGTCCATGTCATTAGATGGTTATCACTTAATCGTTATGACATTGAAGTCACCACAATCATATTAGATAGGGTCTAAATTTTGGTTGAAGATCTTCACCTAAAACCATGTCGATGATTTTACCATTATCTTAATGTCACCTTATCAGAATGATTCACAACAACAATGTGAATTAGCTATGAAAATGATGCTTTCCATCTATTGCTCACATACATACTTGAATTGGTCAATCCAATTCAATCCAAGCATTAATCCTTCATTATTCCAACATTATGTCTCTCAACCCTTGGGGTTCAAGTGCTGGGTATCCAGTGTACCTCACACTTGAAGTGTATTAAAAATATTTAGAGGAAAGCCTGAACACCTAAGTCTGAAGCTCCTTACGCCTATTGGGGTTCGGCCTTCAACCTTAACCTTTACCATTTACCTCCATTTACACCATTTCAAACAAACACACTAACCTCTCAAATAGCAAAGTACTAAACTCTAAACAATGCTTTAAGTTTTCAGAGGTCAAGGATTGCTAATCCCTCCTATATCATTCCTGAAACTTGCATAGCAGAGTTTAAAAAGCAAGTTTGAACACATATGTTCAATGTTATTTACACTTATCATTGTTTGGCCATTAACCTTACCCTTTACCTACTGCCAACCTTTACTCCATTGCAAACCATCCCATGAAACTCTGAACAACCAAAGTGCGAGCTCTGAAACATGCATGAGTTTTTCAGATGTTGGGTTCTTTCTTCCACCATATCACTTTCATCCCTTTGCATTATGATGTAAGCCAACCTGCTGACCTGTGATACCCAAAAAAAACCTTTGTGACCATCATCAAACTTAACCCTTTTGAGTTTCGGCCCTCAGACATACTTCTTAATAAGACTACAAAGGTCAGCATATAACATTATTAAGACTATAGAGTGAAAGGTTAATAACGGAATTCACATATTGAATCTTTCTAGGAAATTCAACCATCATACACTTGGTTGACTAACACAAGGGTATAACCCTTAGGTTCAAAAATGAATCTAGACCTCAGTCACTCTCATAACCCAATAACATTAGAATAAGCTAAAATCATCTCTCTACTCAAATTCATCCTATGCTTCTATTCTTTTATTTATAAATTAAATGAGTCAATATGCAACCCTTTTTAGAGTCCTTTTTCCTCTAATAATTTCACAATTGGTTGCCACCCACTTAGGTGAAGCCAAGGATCAAAAAATTCATTAAGGATATCTTAACATAAGGGTATAAAATTTATCCCTGATAATTTAGAAAACTTTGTCATGCATAATATGAGTTGAAACTATGTGTTAACATAAGAATGTATTATATGGATCTTGGTCATAATATCTTATATTTCCCTTGTCGAACTTTTGTTAATCAATAAGTGGTCGAAGGGTATTTAGGGGCATCTTGTAATATTATTCCCTTGCTAAATTCGAATATGCAGAGTATTAAGGTTAGGGAACTTTAATAATGGATTTATAATTTCACATTTCTTACTTTCTAATGATCCATTTTTGTCCTAAGAATCCTCTCAAGATATTCAAAAAAATTATAAGGATAGTCTATTCATAAACAATGCACATCACACATACACAAAAACTTAATGTTTTCACTTAATACCTATTCCCTTCAAGGCAACAATCCTAGTTACAATCCTACTTACAATCCTAGTTAAATGAAAATTTCAAAGACCATCTCTAACCATGAGATTAGTAACAACAATGACATAACTCAAGAGAATCAAACTTGCTCTCCACCTGACCATATTGGCATCATGAATCCTCATGAGCTCTAGCCAAACCCCCCAAGCAAGAAATATTTTAGCCCCATGATGATGAAATGGGGTCTTCCATTCAAATAATATAAAATGATATTTCAAGACAATATTTATCTGAGTAACTATCAAATAGTTTCATGAGTGTGATACTCAAATTTTATTGAACAAAGCATTCCAACACCCATTGTTCTTACAAGTTATTATGTATAAAAACACATATATAAATTTTGGTTACTAGAATTTTGAGACCAAGAAGGACGTAGAAGACAAATCACTATTCATTTAGGGATAACATTAAAATTACCCGTACGATGGATTATGAACAAGGGTTTCGCTTGAGATGAATGGAATTGTCGATGAGAGCTAAAATTCTAAGTATAGTCCTAAAAAACTCATAGATACAATCTAGGTATAAATTGAAGCTCCCAAATATTATCCCCACTACAAGAAATACATGAGAAGCACAACCGATGGTCCCAATATACATGATAGGATCCAACATGGAAATGTATCTACACATATGAAATACCAGGTGGGTATGCTTAAAACTCGCTAAAGATAGACCCCCATACCTTGAGCCTTTGCTTCTTCTTCACCATTCTTTGTCCTCCATGAAAACCCAGCTATTGGTCTTTAGTCATATCATCCATCTCCAATGGTAGTCTTATTCTCCCCACTTCCACCTCCACCGCTTGGAGCCCTCGTGACATGCCTAGCCTTCCCTTTTTTCTTCATCGATAAGCTTCTTCCCCTTGATCCATGCATGTATGACCAAATTCATTGCACTTGCAATTTCTAGAATTTTACATTCTAAGGTTTTTCCACATTAAATGACCTCCTCTTGCATGGTCGACCTCTCTTAGCTTACGCATCCCACCTTTGCATTCCTGGTGGTATCCATTTCCTTCATTCCCTTCAAAGAATGCTTCCTAGAGTTGACATATCATTTTTCATGACTTATATCCATTCACCTAACCATTGACATAATCTAACCTTTGAATGTAGGCCATCAATCTTGAAACTCATGCCTTGATCCAACACATCTAAATTACCTGTCATGCTTTTAAACATCACCATCTGATTTGACCTGCTTTAATTTTAGTCATAGATCTCCATCACTTCATATTTCCTAGAAATTTTATGCTTTGGTCCCAAAAATAATTTTCGTGATGTAAAGGATTTGCACGATGCAATGGACTTTCACCATTTGTTGTCCTCGACATGTGTCATTATATCGCTCACATTTCGCTTCTCTATGAATTTGTTTGCATGGAAGAGAAGATAATTGTGATGTATATAGCCTTCATGACACAATAAACACTTGCAAACTATCATTCTGAACATACATCTTCTTATCACTTCATTGCTCATTTGAAATAGAGGACCCACCATTTTCATCGCTACCCTTTTTCCTATAACACAAATTCTTTATGATTTGAGAATGTCACCAGTTGCTACCTATCCCTTTTGACATCATACACCACTACCATCACATAACACTCTTATACCTTGCATCTAGAGAATGAACTCCATGATTTGAAGAGCTCACGTGATGCATTCATGAACTACCACTTGTCTTTGTTCTTAGAATTTTTCTTAGTATTGGCTTCGTCAGTATTTTCTAAGTTTTATAAACATTGGTGATCACCGATAAGTTTATCTTAAGTCCCTTTCTTACCAACACCTTTCTTTCATCAGTATTTTTTTAACTTTTGTAAACCTTGGCGATCACCAATAAGGTTATCATAACTCTCTTTCCTACCGACATCTTTCTTAAGTTTTTTTGCTTTCATTTTACATTTGTTTGTCAGTCTTTAGTAAAGTTAAGGAAACCTTTCCCAATATCAATATCTTGTATGGAAAACTTACGTCATCAATTTAAAATACTATCGGTCCATACAAAAAAAATTATAACCTTATGAAAGTCCTTTTATGAAAGAAAAATACTAAGGTATTGAAAATAAAGTGTTTGATGTCAAGGCTCATTAGAGGTTTCCAAACCTCTATCAATATCTAACAAGGTTTCAAAAGCCTCCTTTCATGCCGATTGTATTGATTTCTTATTAAAATTGAAAATGGTAAAAGGAAGAATTATTGTAACCACAGAGGGACCCAATGGTCTTTCTAGATATTTCCTTTCAATATCAATAGCGATGCATAGGGAATTATTTGTTGAGTGAATGTGAACACAAAAATACAAATATGCATTTAAATTAACACAATCAGATGTCATTATCAAATGTAGAATAAATTAAGAAAAGCCATTCCCTTTTCCAATAGATAGAAAATGTCATTTTGATAGAGAATCAAATAACTTACCATGATTAGAGGGTTATCACTCAACCTTCATGACATTTAATTTTCCACCATTGGATTAGATAGGGTTTAAATGTTGGCTGAAGATCTTCACCTAAAACTATGCTGGTGATCTTACCATTATGCTGACATCACCTTATAAGAATGATTCACAACAGTGATGTGAATCAACCATTGCAAATGATGCTTGGATTGTGTCCCTCACACACATACATGTCTTGGTCAACCCAAGTCAACACAAGCATCCCATGGAATGACGGGATTACTCCATTCTGCTGACATTATATTTCTCAACCCTTGAGGTTTAGGTGTCGGGTATCCATTTTAATTTGCACTTGAATTGTATTGAAGAAATTTAGAGCCAAGCCTGAACACCTCTATTTGAATCTCCTTACACCTATCAAGGTTTGTGGTGCACGAGCACCTAAACCACCATGTTCAAATTTGAAGGTCATTTAGTCTTTGCAACTTAGTAGCTATTTTTAGTGTTTGAAAAGGTATTTTATGTTAAATAATTTTAATTGATACCTTTTACTAATTATTAGGTTGATTATTGTGTCATTTGTATAAGAGAGTTAAAAATTGCAAAAGATGTAAAAATTGCTAATAACCCAAAAGTTGCAAAATGCACTATTTTAGGAATTGCATGGTTAAAGGTAGTTAAATGTTTGAAATGACATTTTAGTGGTTTATTGGAGTACATGAAGTGAAATTAGGTCATTTTTAGACCATTTAAGGTTGCTATTGGGTCCATTTTGTCAGTTTTGAAAAGTTGTTAAAAATAGGTGCATTATGGCAATTTGGCATTTAAAGAAGAATAAATGCTTCTCCATTCGAATCCTTGCATATAACCAATGTAGAAAGGTGGGAAACATGTTAAAATTCATTTTACATGTTTGGAAGGAGGATTTAATGAAAATTTGAGATTCTTGTATGCCAAAAACTCATTGTTACTAAAAAAATTCTGATTTTTTCTTCATTTTTTGTAGTTGCAGGCCTTGGTATGAATTTGTACAGGCTCTTTTTGCTCAATTTTTTTTTTGGAACAGTTTTGGGATGAATATAGCTTCAAATTGGAGGTGGTATGATCGAATTTCATCAAGAAAATAAGAAATTACAAGCAATTTACTAACTTCATGTATGATTTTCTAAATTAGAGGGTTTGAGAGTGTGATATGAAGAACTAGGCCATTCCACCAATTGTAATTTTTGTATCTCAGTGGAATAGACCTATTTAGGTCTGATTATTTTTTAGTGAGCTTGGAGGGAGCAAGGGAATGTCGTTGGTGGCTTTGGGCATGAAGCCAAGTTGGAAAAAGTGTGATTTTTGAGTGAAAAAGAGAGGTTTGAGTATGAAAAAGTGTGTAAAACTTGAGGGAAGAATTTTTTTTTGTTAGATAAAGTGCGTATAGATATTTATAGTGTTTTTGAAGTGGTGGCCAAGTTATTTGAGTCCTGGATAATTTATTTCTAGAAAATCATCCTTGGAAGGGCATCAAAAGAGGCTTTTTTGCAATCAGATGATTTAGAAAGAGTTTCTTTGTCAAGTAAAGGTGGATTTAGTGGTTTTCCATGCTTTTTAGTGCTTCCCCACTGAGTGTTGGGGTTTATGAAAATTTTAATGGTGAGTATCTTTGTAAAAGAGGGCTTTTTGGGTAGCCTAAAACAAAAGTAGTTTAATGAATCTCCAAAATATTCTTAAGAAACCACTTGTGATCTTTTGGTATGTTGTGTCTAGGGTTGAAATGAGTCTCAAATTATGTTTGTTAGTTCTTATTATGACCTACTTAATTAGTTAGTGAGATAAGTCTATTTGTGGGGGCTAGAAGCCATTTGGTGAGTGTGTGAGTCAAGTTGAGAGAAGAGAGTTGGGTAAGTACAAGAAGGTTCCCAAAAAGGGGGCTTAAGTGGCCACATTTTTTCTAAAATCAGGAAATACTGACCTTGGACGTGAAATTGAGGATAGCCACACTAAATTTTTTGAGATGGAACAAAAACAAGGATCGAAGTGCTCCGAGTCTAATTTCTAAAATATTAGTTTATTTTGAAAATGGTTGAGATTAAGGGGTTCAAAAGAGGGATGTACACAAATTTATGTTGTTTTTCTCAGAAAAACATAAAATAGCAACTCTTGTACGACCCTAGCATGGTGAAATTTTTTGTAGTATTTTTAAAACCGCTATAGTCAGAAGTTAGCTAATAGTATCTAGTTGATGCACAATTTTTCAAATAATTTTTTAATGAATATTTGATTTTTTACTAATTTTCTAAGTGGGAACTTCCTAAAATGTAGAATTTTGGTCGTGCTCCCCCTAGAAATTTTGGAAAGTAATAGAGTTTTAAAAAAAAAAATTGTAGGATGGAGTATAGTTTCAAAAAGTGTAATTTATTTGAAATTTCGATGAACGGTTAATTTATAAAGAAAAAAACACCAAACACTCCTTTTTGAAAAAAAAAAGACATACAAACAAAAGAAATTATGGATGAAAGGCTTAACATTTTTAGAAATTGAAAAAAATTACATTGTTGGAAAGCTAAGAGATAACCTAACATTACCCATGTGTTTGATTTTGTCGATATTGAACTAGATGCAATCCTGACGGTGAGCACAAACCCAATTATGTGAAAAATTGTAGAATTTTCAAAAACACATCTCTGGTCATTGGGAATTCCCTCCAAGCCTTTGGGTTGGTATTCCAAAGAAAATACCAAAGCTAAGGCTTAGGGATTCCCAAAAAAAAAATATAACGTGAACAAATTATAACGTGCTCGTGTTATGTCTTAGTTTTGACATTTTTTTGCTTCTCTGGGGAACATGTCTAGAAACACATAACACACTCGTGTTATTTCTTCCTTTACTTAAATTCCACTTTATTGAATGTTATTTGATATGTTTTTATGTATATGTATGTTGGTGTGTCATGTATGTATGTATGTATTCCTGTATGTATGTATGCATGCTTGTATATATGCCTATATGAATGTATGTATGCTTGTGGGAGAGAGTGGGATAGAAGGTGAGAGAGGGTGGGAGTGGGAGAGAGTTGGAGAGAGGGGGAG
>VDFB02062219.1:20486-47967 GCA_007258455.2 Sequoia sempervirens | reverse complement strand
ACATTCTAGAAGATGTATGGGAAAAGGGGATTCTAGGAGGAATAAAAATGAATTAAAAATTCCTTTGGGGATGGAGAGGGGAGCCTAGGGTGAATAAAAAAGAATTAAAAATTCCTTGGGGGATGGGGAGAGTTGACCAAGGTACTAAATAGGTTTGACTAATTAGTAATTAGAGGATAATTAGGAGTTAATTAGGATTAGAAGCCAACTTGCAAAAGTTGGAGGATGTGACACATCCTAATCAAGGATTAGGCATGTGCACATCCTTAATGAAGAGATTAGGAGATGGATTAGGATTAGATGAAAATGACATGTGAGGAATTAAATAAATGTAATATTTATTTAATTTATTTGATGAAAAGGGGATTAAGGAGGGTAAGGTATTTAATATTTAATTATTAATTAAATACCTTAGGGATTTGGCAGAATCAATGATATTAATTAAATAATAGTAATATTACTTAATTAACTCAGATAAGAGGATGTTTACATGAAAAGTGATAAATTTGGATGAATTAATTGCCCAAATTTAGATGTCTACATTTTGTCCCTCTTTGAGATGGTGTTATGAAGTAGCATCATTTCAAAGAATATTAAAATATAGAACCTAGGAGGATATGGTTAGATTGTGAAGGATGCCCCAGTCATCAAATGACTATGAAGAAATATGATGAAGGTGAAGGTGAAGATGACGAAGTAGGGATTGAGGATGCCCCCTCGAGAGGACATGCGAGTGCAAGAGAACATGGATGTGCTCTCGAAATGGATGAGATGATGAAATGGGAGATGGGGGAGAGGATGAAAAGGGATGGATATGAAAGGATGAAAAGGCGTCAAGAGGTTGGGAAACAAAAATGGATGCAAAGATGAGGATGATGTTGCCCCAATCAATGTACAAGCCAAAAGGGGTTGAGGATGGATGGAATGTTGTCAATGAGGGAATAGGGAAGGATACATCCCAATGAGTGGCATTGATGAGGGAAGGATACATCCCAAAACACCACTAAAGGATAGGGAAGAGTACCTCCTGATGATGAAAGTGTTGTTGATGAGGGAAGGATACATCCCAAACAACACTGAAGGGATATGGAAGAATAAAATGGGATGATGATGATGATGAGAATGATGAGGATGATTGGATCAAGGTTTGTAACAAGACTGGGAACAAGACCAAGGATATGATTAGATGATTTAGGCTAAATGGAATGGATGGGGATTGGATAGAGATGTGAGATAAGGATGAAGGATGAATGGATGGGGGGATACATGCAAGACGATAGAATGGAAAATGAAATGCAATCCTAATGGAATTTGCCATCATCGGGGCACTAATTTTTTCTATAGCATAAGACACCAAGTGCCAGGGTATGTGGAACCAAGGCGTAATAGTGTCTAATGCATGAAATAAACACAACAGACAAGAAGACTATCCCAACACCCCAAAGTCACAAAGACCTTGGTCGGGCTAGGTATTGAGATAACCACAAACACAAAAGGATGCCCCAGCATAACACAAGACCTCAGGGATCTTGGTGGGTACTACGTGGGACAACCAAGAAGACACAATCAAACAAAAGAGCAAGATATGCCCCTATGTTGACCAATCAAAACACACTATAATATGATGGATCATGGCGGCCTTGACAAGTGATGATAGGGAGCTCAAATGATAAACAAAATCCAAAAGTATCAAAATATCATAATCAATTTCAAACGTCCTTTTCCATAGGATCAAGGGGATGGATGGGATTGATGAGGTATGCTAGGAAGGATGCATCCTGTTGAGACCAAAGATGATGGATACGAAACTAAAAGATTGTTATGACGTGGGATGTTTAAAATCAATTGGATCTCATGATACAAGTGGGTCTCATTTGTTAAGAACCAGCTAGACAAGGGCATAACTTGATGACACAACACAAGGGAGATAAGACATGAGATTGACACACCCTAAAGACCTAGGGGCTTGGGGGCTGATCAAAGATTAGCCTTACCTATGTGAAAGCGCAGAGCCCTCGTAGTTCGGTGAAAGGTGGATGACTGACCAAGATGGAGACCGTGATGGATGGTAAAGATAGGATGGACAATAGGAGAAAGATCGGTGATAAATGATAGAAGAGCAAAGTGGACAATGAAGATCGATGATGGAACCCCGGGGGCAGATCAAATGATCGACCTTGCCTATGTGAAAGCGCAGGGGCAACGTAGTTCGACAAGACCAAAGGTAAACAATGGATAAAGGATGATAAGATGATAGGATAAGTGGATAAAAAGGTGGGACCGATATGACAAGATAGGATAGACCTGTTGGATTGGATAGGATGATGATAATCAGATAAAGCTCAGGGATGGGATAGTTATCCAAAGCATTAAAATGACTTAGGAGGATGATATGATAGATAGATGAGTGATGAAAAGTGATAGGAGATTGGAAAGATGTGCAAGAGAAGCAGGGGTGATGACGATGAGATAAATGGCATTGGGTTGCATGGGGGGAGGCCTATAGTCAGATACTAATGACAAGGGATTGTGAGATGGGATGAGATGGGATGAGAATAAAGATGGAAGATTGGATAAAGATATAGGATAGGGATGGGGGATGGGAGGGATTGTTTGGATGGATGGGAATATAAGGATTGGGAGATGAAAGGGATGCTAGGATAGATGGATACGAAGATAAGGATGGGGAGATGGGAGGGATGTTATGATAGATGGATAGGGACATAAGTATTGGGAGATGAAAGGGATGCTAGGATAGATGGATGTCTCTAAGGACTATGTCACAAAGGAAGTAGATGCCCCCACTCTAGATATGTCATATATGAGGAGGCATGAGGGATGGAAGACAAGTGGATGGGAAGATAAAGGAAATAATTAGATGAGGATAGGATGGGTGGCTAAGGAATATGATAGAGCATGGATGAAGGAAATGTATACCAATAGGTGCCCTTATTTTGATCAAGATCACAAGAAGCATGGAGGGATGGGAGATAAATGGGATATGATGGTAGGATGCAGAAGATAGGTGGGATGGGGGGGATTTATGAAGAGAATGGATAACAGGGAGACAGGTGCATAGCTAGAAGCATAGCGGATGGAGGGAATGCATATCAGGAAGTTGCCCCCAAGTGCAGATGGGGATTTACGCATGACACTTGTTTGCCAGGTTTTCATCATGGTATTTATCCAAGGTGCTTGTTTGCCAAGTTTTCACCATTGGATGGATTATTTCTCTTTACTATTTTGTTTTTTTTTTGGATTTTTTTGGATTTTTTGGTTTGGATATTTCTGGAAGGAGATGGATAAGGATAGAGGTGAATAAGTGGATTTAGAAGACATGCGATAAGGATATGGATGAAGGACTCAAGCATCAAGTTCTATATCAGGTATTAAGAGCTCATGTTCGAACCGACTGTTGGATGTTGGTACAACCTTATTAGGGGAAATGGATTATGCAAAAGGATGAATTATAGGGATTTGATGGGGGGGATACATGGGATAATGGGTCGGATGTTGGAAAGTGTATGGATGGAATGATGGGGTGGATATGTGATGGGGAGATGTGTTTAGGACCAACATTGGCACATGTGGTGGTGGATGTGAAAAGATAAAAGGATTAATGGATGGAGAATGCGGGGATAATGGAGGAGATGAAATAATGAATTTCGGGACATAGGGACCCAAAACAAACTTAGGAGATGAAAGGGGTGTATGATTAGCTTTTGGATTAGCAACTTTGGATGTTCTTACATATTTTTCATTTGATGGCATTGCATCTTTTTTCTTTTGGATCCACATGGTTTTGATTTTTGCTATAGTGGGCCTTTGTGGCTAATGAGTTTGATTTGGATTGTGGATTTGATTTTTCTTTTCTTCAACATGTCGTATAGAGGGGACATGGGGAGCTTTAGATTCATGTGGATGTTTGGATTTATGCATTTTTATGTTAGCACCCAAAGTGCATTTATTATCAATGGGAAGGGTGTGAGAAGGTGGATGATGTGGAGCAATGGAGGTAGGAGTATGGGGATTACGTGTAGATGGGGGATGTTTAGGTATGTGCCTTTGTTGATCCTGATTATGGGATATGTGAGTGGGATGTTTATGATGGATGACATGTATAGGTGTTGGATGGGTGAGCAAATGAGATGGAGGAGGTGATCTTGGGATATACGGACCCAAGATGGATAGAGTAGATGAAGGATGGGAGATGGTGGATGGAGGGATGTAAGGACCCAAAATGGATGGAGCAGATGAAGGAGGAATATGGACAGTTGTTTTGAGGTGATACGATAGAGGAGGAGGGATGGTAGCATATGATCTAGTGGGGTGATGGGAAGAGCTGACATTTCTTTTGGAAAAGGCTCATTGAGGACATCTAGAAGTTGTACCAACATCTTTAGATTGTGAGTCTTGGGAAATAGATCCAAGACCTTGCATGCAGATTTGTTCTTTGACTTGGATGGGCTCTAAAATACCTTGCTCGTGAAGGCTTAGAACTTTTCCTTAATAGTTCGTGTTCTTGAGCATTCGATATAGGACATGATTTGTGTTATTCTGAAAACATGATGCGAGTCCATTATTAGGTGGAGGATGATGGGTGGTAAATACACTATGCTTTTCTTCTGCAAGGAGGCCACCATGGAAGAATGTGAGAGTACCAAGGGGATATGCAAGCGGTGTGGGGATAGCATTTTTAGGCGATGATGGGGGATCCTGAGAAGGAGATGATGGAATAGCAGCATTTGGATGGGTTGTATCTGGAGAGGGAGTAGGGGATATGATAGGATCTGATTTTGTGGTAGTAGGCTCATGCAATGGAGTAGTAGAATCTTGAATGTCAAGAGGATCATGGGATGGAATGGATGGGGGACTGTGATCTTGCGGTAGACTAGATGGGATGGTAGGATCTTGATCTGGAGGAGGGGATATGTTGGCATGCTTTGGGTCAGGCACTTGGCATGACTCATGATGTGTGGGAGGCATGATAATGGAGTCATGGGGGGACTCTTCAAGTGGGGAAGATGGACGGATAGAGGATTCAAAATATTCTTGGGAATGGATACTAGGAGTGGAAGAAGTGGATTGGATTTGGGTGTCGTCGATAGGTTCGATGGCCCTCGGAGTAGGGGGTGGGTGTTCAATGGATTTGGTAGATGTGATGGTAGGAGATGGGGACTTAGTAGATTTAGAGGTTGTGATGGTAGGAGATGGGGACTTAGTGGATTTAGAGGATGTGATGGTAGGGGATGGGGGTTCAACGGATTTAGAGGATGTGATGGTATCATCAATGATAGGTGTTGGATGGAGAAGGGTCTCGTCACTAATAACCATGGATGATGGGTTGGGATGGCAGGGTACCACGACTGCAATGTGTGGAGTGGGAGATGTCTTCTTTGTTATAAGTCCTTGGAGAACTTCTGAAATGAGAGACTTGCATACTCTAGGATGAGATGGTGTGGTAGGAGTGGATGAAGGTTTATGGATTAGTGGGCTAGGATTATATAGGGGAATGGGATTGGATGCAGGACTGGGAATAGATGGGGGAATAGGTGAAGGGTTAAGATAGGGGTATTGGAATGGTGAATTAGGACACAAGGATGTGGGTGGTTGATGGAGATATTGAACTGTAGATGTGGGATTAGGATACGAAGGTATGAATGTAGGATTAGAGTGAGCAGATTCGCATGGAAGATTAGGGTAGTGGGTATATGCGGATGAAGGATTTAGATAGGAGGATGTGGATGGGGGATTAGGATAGGGGTATTGAGATGGTAGACTAGGATAAGACAATGTGGGTGCTGGATAAGAGGATGATGTAGATGAAGGGTATGATGGATATGACGGATATCCCTTGTCAAAGGTAGCATAAGCAACATGATTAGGCATGGTTGAAGACATAACAGGATAACTCGAAAGGGTGATTGGATTTTGGAAAGTGGGTGGAGAAAGCTTACTAGCAAAGATAGTGTCAAGGGAATCTATGTCATATTCCTCTTGATCGACAAGACTTTCGTTATTGTTGTCAATGTAATTAGGGTTTCCCTTGACCACTATTGATGGAGGATAAGGATTCATGATGGTGAAAGGATAAAGAGGATGGGTCAACGATTTGGGATGGAAGTGGACTAAAGCTAAAATTGGGATTTAGGTTAAGCTCAGATTTGGATTGGATTGAAGCTCAGATTAGGATGATTGGATGATGTGATGGGATTGATTTGGATGATCGACACTGAATCTGCTTTGAGATGGAAGCAGATTGATTAGGTCGAAGGTGATGTGATTGGATTGGATCGATCGATGATTGATAAGATCGACTGATGGATAGGATAAGATGACGAAAGAGGCTGCAAATCCTATACAGAGATTATCTTAGATGACTTAGGATACTGATTGATCGGATAAAAGGATAAATGGATGATTGTAGCACCGAATCCACCTTGAGATTGAAGGTGAATTGATTGGGCCAACGGTGATGATTAACTTAGGACGGATGACAATCCTAAGAAAATTTTGATGAGGACGATCAGATCAGACACTTAGGTCAATTTGGATAATAACCTAAGACGAAGTTCAAGGGATTTGGATGGGGGAAATGATGATTTGATTAGAGAAATGGATGAAGAATTACTCAAAATGAGCAAATGATTGGTTAGGATAGATGAACAACTACTCGAAACAAGTAAATAACTACTCACAACAGATGAATGATTCTTAGAATGAGAAGATGAAGGCTCGGAATGAATGATAGATTACTTGAAGTGAGTAGAAGATTGATTGGGATTGTAGAATGAGAGTTCAAAATGATTGAAGGTGGTGTGAAATGGATGAATGTTAACTCAGAATGAGTAAACCGATGATCAGAACGATAGAACGAGAGTTTGGAATGATGAAAGTATGTGTGAAATGGATGAACGTTTACTCGAAACGAGTAAATGGATGATGAAGGGATGTGTGAAATGGATGAACGTTTACTCAGAATGAGTAAATGGATGATCGAAAGGATAGAACAAGAGTTCAGAATGATGAAAGGATGTGTGAAACGGATGAATGTTTACTCAGAACGAGTAAACAGATGATTAGAATGATAGAACAAGAGTTTAGAATGATGAAAGGATGTGTGAAATGGATGAACGTTTACTTGGAATGAGTAAACGGATGATTGGAATGATAGAACAAGAGTTCAGAATGATGAAAGGATGTGTGAAACAGATGAATGTTTACTTAGAACGGATGATTGGAATGATAGAACAAGAGTTTGAAATGATGAAATGTGGTGTAAAATAGATGAATGTTTACTCAGAATGAGTAAAAAAATGATCAAAACAACTGAACTAGAGTTTCAGATGATAGATGAAGGTTCGAAATATATGAGTGTTTACTTGGAATGGGGAAACAGATGATTGAAAAGGGAGAATAACTGTTCAGAATGGATGAATGAAAGGTTGAAATGACCAAACCTCAGATTAGGGTTTTGGTTAAGCTCAGTTTGGGATTAGATTAAAGCTCAGATTAGGATTGGGTTGAAGCTTAGAATGATTGAAAGATATGATGGGATTGGTGTCACTAGATATGCTTTTTTTTTTTTTTCAAATTTTTCACAGAGGGTCGCCTGTGCCCTCCTGGGGCATCTCTGCCCTCTTAGGGCATCTCTGCCCTCTTTTGGGGTGTCTCTACCCTCCTGGGGTGTATTTTCCCTCTTGGGGCATTTCTGCCCTCCTGGGGCGTCTCTACCCTCTTCTAGGGTGTCTCTGCCCTCTTGGGGCGTTTCTACCCTCCTGGGGCGTCTCTGCCCCCTTCTGGGGCATTTTTTTCCTCCTGGGGCGTCTCTGCTCCCTTCTGGGGTGGCTGTGCCCCCTTCTGGGGCATCTCTGCCCTCTTTTGGAGGGGCAGATTCGCCCCTTTTCAGGCCAAATTTTCCCCACAATGGGGTGGACTCTTTAAGTGGGTAAATGGGTTGTTAAAATGAAGAGACAGGTGATTGGAATGGGGTGTTGGATAATCGGATTGAGGAAATAGATGATCAGATTTAGGAAAATGATTGGAATGGATGAATGATCAAGCACTCGAAACTAATGATTGCTTAGAATGGATGAATGATTGAAAGCTCAAAATGAGTAAACGATTGATTAGAAAGGATGAACAACTTTTAGAATGAGGAGATGAATGCTTGGAATGGACGAAAGATTAATGAGTGGGCAGAGGATTTGAAAGGGATGAAAGACTACTTGGTTAGATGAAGGTTTGGAATGGTAAAAATGGGGGTTTAAAATGATCAAATGGAGGTTTTCGAAGGTTTAGAGTGACAAAATGGAGGCTTGGGATGATGAGATAATGGTTGGGAATGATTAAATGATGGTTTAGAGGCTAAACGGATCCAAACGGGGTGATTTCAGGTGTTCAGGAGGGCAAATTCGCCCCTCTGCAGTAAACCAGGGGCATAATCACCTCACTGCAATAAAAATAGGGGGGTAATCGACCCACTATGGTAAAACAGGGGCGTAATCACCTCACTACAGTAAAAATAGGGGCATAATCGCCCCACTGCAGTAAAATAGAGGCTTGGTTTGATGCAAATGACTATGGCAAGGACTTTAAAATGACAATGATAAGGGAAAATTATCAAAATTTCATTGGTTTCTCATAAGAAAACACTCTCAAGCAAACACAACCCTATGATTAGTGTTAAGGGTATGGCCAAAGAGGTCTTAATCTAGGATGCACAAGGTGTCTAGGGAGTCATCGATATACTCTCGGTATGTGAGGCATAACCGTGAACACCAGCCCGTCACAAGCGTGAGTTGGGAACCCCAGTGAGATACTCAAGGGCTCGGACCAACTCTTCACATCTATCTAGGTATCACCCTAGCTTCGACGCTCTGCCAATTACGATGTGACTGGATTGAGGTACAACTTTCGCTCTCCCCCCTTTATATACTCCGCCAATACACGTGGTTGGAATCGTCCCTTGGGGTGATGAAATCCCTAAGCAGGTCCCACTATAAAGAAAACACTAACCGTCTCCAACTACTCCCCAGGCTCACACGAAGTGCAAGGGGAAAGTGAAAACAAGCTAATGCCCCCTTTGGGTAACACAAAAAGATAAGCACAACAAGCAATGAATATTACTCCCTCTAATTAAACTATGTTCTTAGATTAATGCAAACAGTAAGGATAATTTAAAAATTTTGAGCAAATGGATAGCCCTGCAAACAAATGTTAGATGTCTTATCCCACTTTCTCCATCAACTTCACAAGAATATTCTATAGAAGGTTAGCAAAAAATACATGTATCCTTGCGAGAACAATGTTAGGGAGAAAATAGCAAAGAAAAATTGAACTCAAGATAACAGTTTTATCTTCCAAGGGGCGCAGTCGCCCTTCTACAGCAAATCAGTAGTGTAATCGCCTCACTGCAGTAAAAACAGGGGCGTAATCGCTTCACTACAGCAAATCAGGGGCGTAATCACCTCACTGGGGTAAGAACAGGGGCGTAATCACCCCACTATAATAAAAACAGGGGCGTAGTCGCCCCATTGCAAAAAAGTGTTAGCAAAATTTCAGCCTAGGGGGCGTAATCACCTCATTGCAGTAAATGTTAGCACAAGAAACAATTTTTAGCCAACAGGGCACATACGCCCCACTGTAGTAAAGTGTTAGCACAAAAATAATTTTTAGCCAAAGAGGGCGCAGACGCTCCACTGTAGTAAAGTGTTAGCACAAAAACAATTCTCAACCAAAGAGGGCGCAGATGCCCCACTACAGTAAAGTATTAGCGCAAAAACAATTTTCAGCCTAAGAGGGCACAGACGCCCCACTGTAGTAAAGTGTTAGCATAAAAACAATTTTTAGCCAAAGAGGGCGCAAACGCCCCACTGCAATAAAGTATTAGCACAAAAACAATTTTCAGCCCAAGAGGGCACAGACGCCCCACTGTAGTAAAGTGTTAGCACAAAAATAATTTTCAGCCAAATAGGGTGCAGACACCCCACTGCAGTAAAGTATTAGCATAAAAACAATTTTCAGCCCAAGAGGGCGCAGACGCCCCACTGTAGTAAAGTGTTAACACAAAAATAATTTTTAGCCCAAGAGGGCGCAGATGCCCAAGTGTTATCACAAATAATTTTCAGCCAAAGAGGGCGCAGACGCCCCACTGTAGTAAAAACAGGGGCGTAATCGCCCCACTGCAGTAAAATAGGGGCGTAATCGCCCCACTGCGGTAAAAAATAGGGGCGTAATCGCCCCACTATGACGTGTTCTTGCAAAAATCTCAACAACAACAAACATGAAGTATAGGAACCCATTTGTGGGTCCCACCGGGCATGCCAGAAATGTGAACCTTAATGTTTTATCCTACTCTAACGTGCAAAATAACTTAAAAATGCAAGTGATAAAAGACTAAGGACACTTCAAGATTAGCCTAAAGAGTGATGAAACAAGAAGGAAAATAGATAAAACAAGATGCAAATGGTTATAGCTTCCTTGTTGTTGAAGACTCCTTGGTTGGACCTTGATTTGGATGACTTTGTGTGCTCCTTAGATGGTTTCTTGAGTGGCTAAATGCAAGATCGAATATGCAAAATGATTAAAATGGATGGTTAGATGATAGTGAATGAGTGAGAATGCAAATTGGCAGCATGTAATTATAAAATCAAAAAGTGTTTTTTAAAATGCCTTTAAGGAGGGGGTATTTATAGAAGAATTTGAATTCTCTAGAAAATTCAATGGTTGAGATTCATCCAACAAGGTCAAGATGAAGGGCTATGGTGGGTTGAGAACCCACAAGCCCTCACATTTTGACATGTGGAATATGAGATGGCTAAGGGTGAGATAATGTGTAGGTGATGTGGAAGAGAGGTACATGATGTGGAGGAATGACAAGTACCTTCCAAGTTCCTTGGGAGATGGGAAGAATCTTGGGTGAATAAAAGTGAATTTTAAATTCACAATGATTGGAAGAATCTAGTGGATAAGACAAGGTTCCCAAAAGGTGGAAATTTGTCACATGTGACTTGATGTGACAAGTCAAAGGTTCTAGAAGATGTATGGGAAAAGGGGATTCTAGGAGGAATAAAAAGGAATTAAAAATTCCTTGGGGGATGGGGAGAGTTGACCAAGGTACTAAATAGGTTTGACTAATCAGTAATTAGAGGATAATTAGGGGTTAATTAGGATTAGAAGCCAACTTGCAAAAGTTGGAGGATGTAACACATCCTAATCAAGGATTAGGCATGTGCACATCCTTAATGAAGAGATTAGGAGATGGATTAGGATTAAATGAAAATGACATGTGAGGAATTAAATAAATGTAATATTTATTTAATTTATTTGATGAAAAGGGGATTAAGGAGGGTAAGGTATTTAATATTTAATTATTAATTAAATACCTTAGGGATTTGGCAGAATTAAGGATATTAATTAAATAATAGTAATATTACTTAATTAACTCAGATAAGAGGATGTTTAGATGAAAAGTGATAAATTTGGATAAATTAATTGCCCAAATTTAGATGTCTACAAGTATAATTAAGGATGGAAATATGAACCCACTATGTGAAGTGTATGGTACCTTTGATACTATTGGTCAAAGAATCCTTGAGGAGGCTACAATAAAATACTTGAACAATTTCAATATGACTCTTGTTGAGATAATGGCACAGATGCCTAAGGAATTGTATGAAATTTTGGAGATGAGGAGAGTTAATGCTAGAACTGAAGAAGAGTAGCTGAGAGAATGAGTTCTTGCAAATTTAAGTCCAGTAATGTTTGTTGAAGAAATGAAGTCAATCCTAAAAGAAGCAAAAAGAGAGTTCAAAAGAAAAACAAGAATAAACAAGCTTATGTTGGGTAAGACTAAAGAAATAGAAAGCATTCTAAAGAAAATTCTATTAAAGAACATAATTGGTGTTGTTTCTAAAAAAGAGCATGTGGAAGATATCTCATCTGGTCTAGTAAATGAAGAGGTTACAATTGAGGACACATAGATTCCTCTTGATGTACATGATACATAATAACCTATGGAGATTGAAGCTCCTAAAATTGTGAGTTGAAGAAGTTAAAGCTCCAAATGACAAGCAAAAATCTATGGTGGTGGAAATAGTAGTTGAGGAAAAGAAGGTTGAAGTTAAGGGAGTTCTAGTAGAAGCAAGAGACACTACAGAGGCATTGAAGAAGTTTCTAGAAGAGCGAAAGGAAGAATTTGATCTTGAGTTAGGAGATGCTCCTATTAATTTGTTCTCCTTGTCCCCAATTTAGAAAATGAAAGTCACATCATTTGCACAGGCTAAGGCTAGGGAAGAAATTTTGAAGTCTCACATTGACAAAAGTGAGTTATTAAATCTATCATCTGGCATTTTAGAGAAGATCATGCCTACTTATGTTAAGGATCCATCCGGTTCTTCCTCTGGTGAGCTGAAGAAACTTAAAACTTTGGTCAAAGTTTAGAAGGAATTTGATGCTAGGAAGCTTAGTAGGTTGAAAGGATTGATATCTAATGACAAATCTCTATTAGCTACTTGTGTGAAAAATTTTAAAAGTACATTATCAAACTTTGGAAGGATTTATAATTTGTGTTTGTCTTTTTCAAAACTTATTGAGGAAAATGAGAAGAAGGTTAAGGATCATGAGAAAGATTTAGCTACTATTTCTGATACTTTTGATCCTTTAACTATTTATGTTGGAGAACAAGAAGGTCAAGTTATATTCTTATTTGAAAAAATAAAGAGTTTGAAGAATGATAATGATAGAGTTGTGGAAAGAGTTGGTGAACTTAGAGCGCTAATTGGTCCAAAGATGGAAACCATGTTGAACACTTTGAAAGAAGCACAAGATGCCATGGCAGTTAGTGATCCAGTGAACCTTGAATTTGTAGAAGTGCAATATTAATTACTCTATGGGAACATAACTATTCTTGAAAGCTTCAAGAAGTGTTGGGACACAATCTTGAACCTATTAAAGAAAATTTTTGTAGATATCTTCAAGTTTTTGTAAGTTGTTTCAAACAAAGTCTGTACACATGAAGTTTGGAGTTTCTATTTTTTTTTATAGGAGTATGCAGATTCCACATCTTTGATATCGATGTCAAAGGGGGAGAATAGAATAGTGAAAATGTATATTTATATAATGGGGAGTTTTAGTTTTGAGTTGTGGATGAAGATCTTTTTGGAGTTTTGGGTGGCAATGCACTTTTGTTGGTACCAATCTAACACTTAGTCATTTTTCAAAGTGTTGCCATCAATTACAAAGGGGGAGATTGTTGGCAAGATACACTACACATATTTTATGGTGTTCTCATTGATGGAAACCCTTGTCATCTAGTTGAGCCACACATTGCAATTTTCTCATACCGAAAGACAGATTGAAGATCACTGATTATCTATTAAGCTAAAACAGAGCATCCGGTAATTTTGTGTTCTTCGATTCATATGTAGATTTTATGTTATTATTTTGTGTTGTGGGTCTCATGGCGTATTGTTTGATGCATAATATGTGTTATCTATAAATCATGGTGCCTCGTATCAATTTGGGTGGAAGTTAGAAGGTCTGGTGAACTAATTTTTTGTTCATCAGTAATTGGAGGCCAACTTGGTGAATATAGTGTGTTACAGATATTTGAGGAGTTATTGTTTAAGTATTTTTGTGTTTGAATTTTTTGGTTTGGGCCCTCACTATGTTGTGGTTGACTCTTGTGGATGCACATTGAATATTATGGATGATTTGAGCTAACTATTTGTGAATGTTTCTTATTTTTTTGAAGCCAACATGTAGTAATTGAATTCTTGGTAGTGGATATATATAAGTGATCAATTATATCATTTTGGTGTGTGTTCAATATGATTTGATGTATGTTGTGAATGTCAGAAGGTAAATAGAATGATTATGCATAGTATCACTTGTGCATTAAGGATTTTTTGTGTGAATTGAAGCAGAATAGAGAAAAAGAGTAGAATTAGTCAGAAGGTCCAAAATTTTATTGTCGAGCCTAAAAAAAATTGTAATCATGCATTTATAGATGCTACTTTATCAGTTCAAATCTCGAAAGTATTCCAAAATTTTGTAAGGCAGTGAGCCTTTTAGTTTTTGAGTAGTTAGCTCAAGGAAGTGTGCCTGAATGCAAGTGCATTCTCATTTTGTAATCTTTTCTTTTGAGTATACTCATAACAATATTGTGGATTGACCTCCACCGTGGTTTTTCCCCTAACAGGGTTTCCACATGTAAAAATCCTTGTGTTATGGTGTTGTGGTTGTTTGTCTTATGTGCATGCATTTTTATTTTGGTTGAATGTTATCAACACTTTAATGATCAAATTAATAAAGTTAAAAATTGCACAACATTGATTCACCCCCCCTCTCAATGTTGCTTGATTCCAATAGTACCACACTTTCACACTAATCTAGGGTTTTCATTATTAATCGGGCTTCTTTATGTCTTATTTGGCCTTATTTTGAATACAAAACCCTTAATTAATTCATCTTTTTGAGGATAATCCCAACAAAAACCATCATCCAATCATAATTCAAGTGATTTGGATTGTATGGCCTAGATTTAGTGATTTGGGACTCATATGCCACCTTGGGCATATAGGTCACACCTATGTTTTGGGGCCTCGATCCTAATTTCACATGAATTTAAGCATTTATTGAAAAGTGTGTCTGATAGCCTATCCTAATGAGACTCATACACTACTAGAATATGAGTCTTGTGTGACTTAAAATTAAATTTAATTCAATTTTTTTGTGGGATTTTATCCTCCTAGATTTGGTGTCGGCTTGTAGTGTTGTAATTTTGAGAAATTTGGCATAAACAAGTATAAATACAAGGTTATTTCACTCATTTTCTCCTAGAAAGTTTACAAGTCATCTAAGCTTTCAAGTTGTAGTGTAGAAAATTATATACTTTTGAAGAAAGAGGCAATTTCATGCTTAAATTGAACCTATTTTGGCACCCTTGCATTAATCACTCCTTAAACTTACCATTTATAGGCCCCTAAAACCCATTATTTTGGACCTTAAGGCTTATTCCACTCAAAAATCATATAAATCGTGACAAATAACACTTAAATTATTTAAATTTCAAAAACCCACCTCAAAAACCTTAAGTGGGACCCATTCACCACCTTGGGCGAATGACTCCCCTTTGCTGGGACTAAGTCACCCAGAGTTGCAAATTAGACCCTTTTGGGGGATTTTTCAATTTTGAGTGGGAAATTCACTAACCTAATTCAAATTTTTGATGGATGCCAACCTTTGAGGTATAAATAATGTTCAATTAGGTATTGATGCCTATAAATATAAGTTTTAGGTCATTTTTCACATCTAGTCATTTTTAACAAACAAATTTGAAAGTCAAGCATTGAATATCTTTCACAAGAAGATTCATAATTCTATCTACAAAAAAGTTGAAGCTTTAGGGAAGAATTCATGTTGGAATAATGAAGAAGAACATCTCTTTTTCTTGTTTTTTGTTGTCATTGATGTCACCATGTTATATGAGTTGCAAATGCAAGATTAAGTCTGAATTTGATCTGGTATTCTCGACTGGTATCTGAACTGGTATGAAGCTTACATCCTCTGGTATTTTGGTCCACAGTCATTTGCTATTGATTATTGTTGCTTGCAATTTTGGAAGTTTGTGTATGGATGTTGGGAGCACGTACATTCATAATCTCATATATTCAAATGCTCGTATGGTGTATTGACATTATTCTGTTAATTGCATTTTTTCTATTAGGTCTATCTTTGGTCGACCTAATGGATAGATGATGTAATGGTTAATTAACATTGTTTTACAGATATATGTGTGACCTATCTTACGTCCATCCTGACATGATGTAGTGTGTTGAGCATTTGAATTATTTTTGGAAAGATTTTGTGAAAGCCTGAAGCTGACAGTTGGTATTTATGATGAATAAGAGTTGCATCTAATTAGGTTGACCTAACTGATGCTTATGGATGGATCATGTATATATATTGGACAACTTTTGAAGATTGATATATAGATGATGTAGTTGTCAATGTGAATGTGAAGAAGTGTGAATATGATGAAGTGTGTCAAGTCAATTCACTGAGCTTCATTGGAACTGAATCAACACTTGTTAGGTGTACATTATCAATTCATTCTCTAGTTGTAAGCCATTTTTTCATTGTAATTATGTAGGCAGTGAGCCTCTAATTTTGGACAGTGAGTCCTAGTAGTGAGCCACCCCATTTTTGTAATATTTTATAACCGATTATACTATATTGTGAGCTAACACTCACTATGGTTTTTCTCATTTTGGGTTTTCCATGTAAAAATCTTGGTGTTCATGTGTTTTGTGATTTCATGTTCTATTAATGATCTTATTTATCATAACTGTTATATGCATCAGAGTTATTGGATGGTATTTGTTCAATAATGTTAAGAAGATATTGATTCACCCCCCTCTCTCAGTATCTTGGACACTCAACAATTGGTATCAGAGCTTGGTTCCTCTAGAGAAGCCTAACATCTTGAGGAAGATCTTGAAGATGGAACAAATCAATGATAAAGAAGAGCTTCGAGCTGCACTTGAGGATCTTGAAAAAGTTAAAAGTGAAAACAAAGATCTAAAAGAAAATAATGAAGATGCAAATGAATGTGTCCAAAAATTAAAAGATCAATTGAAGAAGTTCAAAGAAAGGCATAGGGAAGTAACTGATCAATTGAAGCAGTCTAATGAAGAAATTATTGATTTGATGGTGCAAGTAGAAGAAAGGAAAAAAAATGAAGAATGTTTGAATAAAATGGTGCAAAGCAAGTCTCATGAGTGCACTAAGCTTGAACAAGAAGTGGTGAATGTGAAAGTATATTTGGAGAAAGAAAAAAATAGTGAAAATTATTTCAAATCTAGCTCAGACAAGCTTGATGAATTGATTTCAGGGCAGAAACCAAGTAAATACAAAGGTGGCTTGGGCATGGAAGGAGGCAAAAAATCTAAGGATAATAAGAAGAATCAAAATAAAGGAAAGTAGAAAGGAAATTCAAGGAACTTTGCTAGGAAACCGCCTACGAGACAACCTAATGCATAAAGGTATCCATCCCTCAATGGTATTTTTTTTTATGTAACAAATTTGGTCATAGGGCAGCAAAATGTAGGAGTAGGATGAATCGGTTTACCGGTTCCTTCTTCGGTCAATGTTTTGCATGCAAAAGAATTGGACATACGACTAATGAATGCATAACTCAGATAGTGAATTGGTCTAATGGAGGAAGAATATGATGTAGAGTAGAGAGGAAAATACTCTTACAATCACAATTCAATCTGTTCCAAACAACTCTTCTATCAACAAAACCCTAACTAGGGTGTTTTGTCACACAATCACTCAAATTTCCTTATAGGTCTGCAAAAGTGTGTTCTTGACCATATCTTACTAGATAATTACCAAACCCAAAAACCAAACAACATTTTGAATACCCATTAATGGGTTCTTCAACATATCTAAAAAGGGCATACCTTCATTTTGGAACAATACCTCTTAAACTAGATTTTTACAATGAACAGGGCTTTGATTAGCCCACTTTTACAAAGTAGTGTCACTTTAAAGTTTCTTCCTATCCAAAATTCCTATGGACAGTCTTTACCCATCCTATGAAACTTCAAAATCCATAATTTTCAACCGAATTAATGCCCTCTAAGTCCACAAACCTTAAAACCCTCATTTTAAGTCATTCCAAAGGGGGTTTATTGGAAAAATATGTTCCCAACTTCTTCATACCTTACCAATGCTTAAAAAATGCTCCAATAAGTCTACCCATGCTCAATCAACCTTCAAATTTTTCTTCCCAAAGATTTTTCAATCATTTCCACTCTTTAACCACCAAATTTCACCAAAAATATATAAATTTTCCAACGAGGGCATCATGGAATTTCACCCAAATGACCTCCCCTACTCTTAGAAACCCAATAAACATCTAGAACTACACTAATACACCCATTCCACCAAATTACAGAAAAATACAACAGTGGAATGGGTGTTTATAACATTTTGAATACTCTCAAAACCTAATTTCTATGTTACAGACCTGCCTGAAGAAGAATTACAGTAAAAGTCTTGAATCTTTATGACATTCAATCAAAGTAAAACCAAAAAATTACTACTTCATCCCACCATCAAGTTTTATCACCTTTAGGCCAATATGATCCTGTACGGGTAAGTACCGATAGTTGTAATAGCAATCTTTAGTGAAAACACATAGAAATATGAAAGAAAACAGGGGACTTTATTTTTTGATCTTCAAAAATAAACTCTTTAAACATTCTTCAAGCCTTTCAAGGAATTTTTGAACTTGTTACCACCCAAATACAATGACTCCAACTGAATTTCAAACATCCAAACCATTGGTTTTCCAATCTTGTGTACTTTTTCACTTTTACATGACAACTTTTGGAAATATTGCAAAAATATAACAAAAATGAACTCAAATGACTTCAATATGACTTATTACATATTAGATGTTCTATTATGACCTTATTAGACCCAAAAAAGACTCAAACATGAAAAAAATAACACTAGACCTTGCTTGACCAAAATTTGCACAATGAGCTTGGTGCCCCTGCACCATACAACTGACCTGAAAAAAATTCCAAGTCCCTTGGAAATTGTGTTGCAACTTGTCCACCTTTGAATACTTCATGTATCCGACCTCTAAAATCTCTTCCATCTGACATTCCTTTCCACAAAGTTAAGTACTGATGGTGTGCATCATTCTTTGCACAATTGAACTTGTTGCCAACTTGATATTGGTCCCACCTTGCAAATTGATTTGACAAATGTTCTCTTACCTTTCCACCACTTGAAATTGATGTAGAAATTTCCTTTGCACCTACAAACAATCCTTGTTTAGCTCTATCTTTTACTTTCCACTCTTTCCCTCTTGTTGCATACTCAAACTTACCCCTTTCTCCTTTCCTTTCACCTTGTTTCATTCCCTCTTTTGCCCTCATCACTATCACCAAACTCTCTACCCCAAATACCACTGAGTGATTGACTTAAAATTCTTTGTATTGACAACAAATGACTGTCCTCTATCCTCTTTTTCAACCAATGGACAAATCATTGTCCCTATCACAATTTCATCACTCTTTTCTAACCCATTTCGAGTTTGCACAAGGAATTCATCCTTGACCTTCTTTGTATTTGACTTTGTCATCTTCTTATTATCTTCTTTACTCTTCAACATTGAAGAATCCTACAAGCTTATTGTCTTAACACCTTCTTCCTTTGGAGTGGCTGCAAACTCTTCTTGTTTATCTTTCACAAGTTTTACAAAATCATTTTTTCCAAACATGGTCACTCTTGCTGCCATGCTTTTGTCCTTCACATCTTCCTACAATGGATTCAATGTAAAAGCATTCCCATCCTTCTCAATTTTATATGTATTGGCTCTCCCATTAGAAATGGCATGTCTGTCAAACTACCATGGTCTCCCAAGTAATAAATGACAAAAATTCATTGGAAAAACATCACAAAGTACTCTATCTTTGTAACCACCAATACTAAACTCAACCAAGGCTTGTTCATTAAGCAAAATGGACTGAACATCATTCAACGAAGCTACTCTATATAGTGTTTGATGAGGAATTCTTTCTAAGTTCAATTTATCTACCATTTTAGTAGACACCATATTTTATGTGCTTCCTAAATCTACTACAACTTTGCATTTGCATGTGGTTTTGAACATTGTCATACTTTGTGTTGATTCTTTCTCCTTGGATTCGTTTAGAAGTTTTCTTCTCACCATCAATGACTCTTCAACTTCTAGAGTAGCAAGATAACTAGGAGAATTTATACTTTCACATTCATCTTCTTGCACCAATTGCACTCTTTTATCACTTCTCCTTTCACCACCACTTGAAGTAGAACCTTGCTTTTCAGGTTATTTGAATATTGGATGAAAAAACTCATTACAATGATAACATCTACTTGAAAAATGTGTCTAAACTTCTACCACCACCAAATCTTCCCATAGAGCTTCAAAATCCACCTCTTTGATCAACAATTTGTTCGTGTCCTTTATGTGCATCTTCTTGGCTTTCATTGAATTGTCTTGAAGTAGAAAATGATCCTCTTCCTCTTGAAGTGCTTCCTCTACCTCTATTTTTCTTGTCTTTCCTTCTTTTAAGCTTTTCTTTAGCCCTTATTACCGTTTGATAGCACTCCTCAACAGTTCTTGGATTTTCTAAGGTTAGTTCATCTTGAATATTAAATCTCAATCCACCCAAGTACCTAGAAATCTTTTCATTATCATCTTCATTATGACTAGACCTAATACTCAACTTGTAAAATTCTTCAATATATGCCTTAACATCCATTTCTTTTTGTATCAAACCTTGAAGTTTCCTAAACATTTGAATAGCATAATTAGAAGGAAAAAATTTACCTTTCATTTTGGCTACCATTTTGTCCCAAGAAACAATCCTTGACTTACCTCTCTTTCTTCTCTCAGATTGCTCATAATCCCACCATGTAATAGTGCACGACCCTTCAACTTTTTCTTTTCAATATTCACCCCTTTCTCTTCAGGAACATCTACACATTCAAAGTAATTCTCCAAGGATGCAATCCAATCCAACAATTCTTCATCATTCAGATTCCCTCCATATTTTGGAATATTAATCTTTACCTTATGTCTATCATCCTTGACTGGCCTCAACAACTTAGCCATCATTTGATCATTAGGATGTAACTCCTCTTCCTCTTCACTGTTAGTTTCCTCCTCATTGGAGTCACATTCATGGGTATGTGCAGGATCATGATGGGCCAAAAAGTGGCAATATGATGGGTATGTGGCTGACGACATTTTTTTTGCCAAAAATTGATGAAAAAAAGGGTTTTTAAAAGACATTATTAGCTTTCCACCAATATAAATTATGCTTTACTTTGAATTTAATAAATAATTATTATTCATTTTCTATTTGAATTATGACTAAAGTCCCAATTGATAAGTTGATTGAAAAACATCTATAGATTTCAAACGGTATCACATTTTTTGAATTCAAAACATGTGTCACATTCTATGCTTCACATACTATAAGATTAAAATAAAATAAAATTGAATTTCATGAAGTTTTGACCAAGTTAAGGTGGTCAGACATATGAGTTCTTATATTTTTTAAAATTTGTAATAAAAAATCATAATTAATTATTTACTTGGAAAAAAATTGCAAAAAAATATGCATCACATCGAGACATGAGTTCTCTACTTATATCTAAAATATTATAAAAAAATATTATCATTTTATTGTGGTTAGGGTGGTCAGACAAATACCAACTTCTTATTTTTTCCTTGAAATTTAAGTACTACTGCATTGAAATTTCAAATTTTCACCAAATAGATTTCTTTTGTTTTTAAATAAACCAAGTAGTATAGAAACTACATTCAATTTTCTACAAATTCTATTCTTACATATTTTTGAAATAATATAGATAACTTATTCAAATTTTAACATCAAGTTTCCTAACTCTAATTTTTCTAAATTTTTTGCCACTTAAGGGCCTGTTTTTTCCATGATGATCTTGCACATGCCCTCATCACTCATTTCCATATATCTCTTCTACCTTTTTTCTAGAGCAACAAGCCTTTCCTTTAACTCTCTCATCTCCTTAGCATGCTTGTCTTTCAATTCACCAATTTCTCTAGCCGCAGTTTTCCCTTTTGGATACATCTTTCCTTTCAACCTTCAACCTTTCATTGTTTCTGTAGACATCTAATTTGACCACTTCCATATGATCAAAGATGTCTCCTTATTCATCCAGTTGCTTATCCCCTCTGTTAATATTAATTAAATCATTTGTTTAATTAATACCATGGATCTTACATAGGGTTCATAAAGTATTTAGTTTAATAAATACTTTACCCCTCTTCCTCCCCTAAATTAAATAAATACACCATTTTATTTAATTTAGTCATATTCCCCTTTTGGAATTAAAATTCATTTTTTAATTCCTCTTTTCTCTCTCATTGTCACATCCTCCAAATTTTACAAGTTGGTCTCTAATCCATCTTAACTTCTTCATCTTCCTCTAATTAACTATGGTTAACATATGCACACCCCTAATCATCATTAGGGTCACATCCTCCATAATCTCCCACTTGATTCTAATAAGTCAGTAGTCCATCTAACTAAGTACTTGCACAACCTTAATCATTTGGTTAGTCTAACCTAATCCCCTTCCCATTTATGGCATGTGTCCTTAAGTCAACCTTATTAAAGGCTTTCTCTTTTTGGGCAAGGCACTCCACTTCCCCATGTGAATTTTTAATTCACTTTTAATCCCCCATTGCACTCAAAAAGAATTTTTAATTCCTTCACTCCTTCCCACATGTCCTCTCTTTATTCTTTATTCTTTCCCATCTCCCCATGAGAATATTTGAGGAATTTTTAATTCCTCACATGTCCTCTCACCCACATGGGGACAAGGACCTCCTTTATGAGGAGATCTTGTCCAATCCTAAGGTACTTTGTACCCCCTTCCATGTCATGTACTATCCTACCACCTCATCTCCACCTCATCTTTCTTAAGCCTCTCCCCATGCTACATGTCAAGATGTGAGGGCTTGTGAGTTCTCAACTCACCTTAGCCCTACATCTTGATATTTGGTGGCTCAATCTTGGCCACCCATCTCTTCTAGGAATTATCAAAATTCCTATAAATACCCCCTCTTTTCTCTCATTTTGGAGGAGATCATTTTGCTAGCCAAACTCTTGCAATTTTATTTCTCAATCTACACTTAGCCATTTCCATCCATTTTGTCCAACTATCTTGCATCTCACACTTCACATCTTGCATCTACTTGCCATTAAGGAGCATACACATCAAAGATCGAATGGCCAACCAAAGGATCGATTCGAGACAAGGTATAAAGTTCCATTTTTTGCTTTTATCTTGTGTTGATTCCAACTTACTCTAATCTTGAGGTGTACGTTATTTTGGTATTTATTTGCATTCTTTAGTTTTTTGCTCATTTTCTAACGCATATATTCGACCTATCACATTTCTAGCACACCTAGTGGGACCCACAAATGGGTCTATTTCTTTCACATTTGCTATTTTTTGCGTGTTTGCAGGTCCGAGTTACAGAGTGGCGGACCTGTCCTTACAGAGTGGCGGACCTATCCCTCTGATGGCGGACCTGTCTTACAGTGGTAGACCTGTCCTGCTGTGGCGGACCTGTCCTTACAGAGTGGCGGACCTGTCCTTACAGGGTGGTGGACCTGTCCTGCTTTGGCGGACCTGACCTCGTGAAGGTGAAATTTCAAGTTTTTACCAATTGTCCTTTGGTAAATTAGGCACATAGTTTAACTAGAAGGGTCAAAAAACCTTGTTTGACATGTTTGTGGAAGGTTATTTGATGTATCCAATCCCCTTGCACCATTTGGCGATCCTGGGTGACAAGAAATCATAGCTTTCCAAGTCCTTTGAGTCACCCTATTTTCATTTTCTTAGTGGGACCTACTTGGGGATTTCATCACCCCAAGGGACAATTCCAACCACACATACCGGCGGGGTATATAAAGGGGGGAGAGTGAAAGTTGTACCTCAATCCAACCACGTTGTAATTGGCGAAGCGTTAGGATGACGTGAAGAGTTGGTCCGAGCCTTTAGTATCTCGCTAAGGTTCCTGACTCATGCTTGTAATGGGTTGGTGTTCACGGTTTGGGCCTCACGTACTGGGTGTATATCGAGGACTCCTTAGCAACCATGTTCATCCTAGAGTAGAAGACTTCATTGGCCATACCCATCTCTACTAATCTAGGGGTTGTGCTATCTGAATTGTCTTTCTCATGCAAAACCAGTCATTATCAGTTTGGCCAAATATTTTCATGTTTGCTATATTTTGGGTCCTTTGCCTTACTTGTCCACCAAAAACATCAAGTTTAAAACTTATCCTTTGACGGACCTAATCACATGCTGTGGCGGAACTGACCACATGTTATGGCAGACCTGTCCTTATGCTGTGGCGGACCTGTCCTTATGCTGTGGCGGACCTGTCCTTATTTTGTGGCGAACCTGTCCCTATGCTGTGGCGGACCTGACCTTATGCTGTGGCGGACCTATCCTTATGCTATTGTGGACCTGTCCCCATGCTGTGGCAGACCTGACCTTATGCTGTGGTGGACCTGACCTTTGGCCAGCCTATATTATCACTTGGCATCCCTTGTCTCTCTATTTTGAACATCGATACGGCCATTCAGCATCCAAAACAAACATCTGAACATCTATTCTGAGTCTTCATCCCCTCATTCTGAGAGTCATTCATTCTGAGCACTCTTTTTCTTGTTTTGAGAATCATTCATCTATCCTCAGATGCTCCCCATCCATCCTGAATCCGCTTTCATCTCTGATCTCCGCTATTCCATATAAGCCCCATTGGAGTAGTCATCTGAGTTGACCTAGGTGTTCAACCCTAATCATAATCATCGTAACTGGCTT
The DNA here is from genome assembly GCA_007258455.2 of Sequoia sempervirens. Taxonomy (NCBI): domain Eukaryota; kingdom Viridiplantae; phylum Streptophyta; class Pinopsida; order Cupressales; family Cupressaceae; genus Sequoia; species Sequoia sempervirens. The sequence continues at coordinate 23,514 of VDFB02062219.1, read as the reverse complement.
AGGATTGCTATCTGTCTTAAGTCAATCATCCTTTCTGACCCAATCAATCTGCTTCTATCTCAAGTTGGATGCGGTGCCGTTATCATGCATCCACCTATCAATCAATACCTAGTGTTACCAAGGATCCTTCTTAAACTCAGTTGTGGATTTTGGTCTTCATCATATTTATCATCAAAGCAATCCTAATCATTAGATCAATCCAACTCCCCACATCATCAAATCCATCTGGATCAAAATCTAAAATCTAGATTAATCCAGTATCTACCAATCAATCCACATTAGTCTGACCAATCGTCATCAACTAATCTCCCATCCAATCAAATCCATCATCCAGGTCTTTTCGATATCTTGATCCATCTCATCATCTTGCATGCCCATTCAAACTCGATCACAGGCAAAGAAGATGGCCGACCAACAAGCCCAGATTGTCCAATCAAACAACCCTCAAGATCCCAACAACACAATGAACATTTCATCAGATCCTAACTATGGTGCTAACATCCCTCACGATCCCCACAATGGTACCTCATCACAATCCAATGTGGATGGTCAAAACACGTCACCACCTAGGGAGGAAAACATGGCTGATCAACCTGAGCTCACATTCGAAGAACACTTAAGTAACCATGTTAATGCTCAAATGACATAATGCCTTCTTGAAAAACATGGCAACAAAATCTTGGCTCACTTGATTGAAAAAGGTGTCAAGCTTTTGTTAGGTGTCGACTTATCCAGGTACGGTACCTCCACACCTAATGTACCCCAAGGTTCACATGACATCCCAAGTAGCTCATACATCCCCAATGTTCCTTCCATAGAAGGTTGGCATCAACCTAAATTTGGCAACGCTGTTTTGTATCCCGTTAGCAATCCCATGCATCCCATCATCTCGGTCATGGGGACACCCCAAACCATTGACCCCAACGACCCTTTCGCTTACAGCATGCCCCAAAACATCTCACAATCGCAACCACTAATGCTACCAGCAACACCCCCCTCAAATCCGCCCCCTGTCAATACTGGGGGCAGCCCTTTCGCTACCTTGCCTCCACCTCCTGGGGCTACGAATCCTCTACCATCGTCATTCATACCCCAACAACCTCCCCAATCCAACATCCCTCCACAAAATACATCCCGATCCTATGCTCCCACTAGTGCTCAACACCCCCCCTCACAAAACATCTTAGCCGCACCTCGACCTCAACAACAACCATTGGTCAATCCTTTATTCTCAACACAACCACCACTACATCAACCACAAGGAAATCAACCTCGGCCTTTAGCACTGACTATATCTCCATTCCTTGCATCCATCTTATGCCTGCAAGCACAACCACCACATAACATCCCATCTTTCCCACCACAGCCACCAACAATGCATCAACAACCACCCCATCATTACAATTATTATAACCAGCAACAATATCAACAACAACCATCCTATGTGGCCTCGCAATAGTCACATCAACATCCCCAATATCCACAAACTAATCAGCAACACCTTCTCCATACTTCCCAATAGTATGCCACCCATAACTCCCCAACCAATCCATATCCCGCCTTGCAACAACAACCTCTTTATCAACAAGTTCCCTTGGTGCATCAACAGGGGATACTACCTCCTCATTATCCATACAACCATCCCAAAGCGTCATCTCATAATCCACAATTGTCTACCATTAATACCCATCCAACACACTGGCTAGTGCAGACATACTAGAAATCAAAGCTGCTCTGAAAGATCTTCAGGCAGGGACTGGCAAACAATCATTCAAGTTGGAAGATATATGCCCATATCCGTTTGATCCCTCCATCTCATTGATTCCCTTCCCCAAACATTTTGAAATGCCAATGTTTGAAAAATATAAGGGGAACAAAGATCCTAAGGCCCACTTACAGGAGTTTTACCCCCAGTGTCAAGAAGTTATCCACAATGACAACTATCTCTTGCGCCTATTTCCTCGGAGTCTAGCAAGCAACGCCCTAGGGTGGTTCATGACCCTCGAAAAGGGATCTATAAAATATTTTGGAGACTTGTCAAAAAAGTTTGTCTCCTACTTCTCCTTCAATTTGGAGAAAGATACTGATACCTTGGATGTCCTCAAAGAGAAACAACATGAAGGGGAAACCTTTACCAACTACCTCCAAAGGTGGCATGCCCTAGCAAGCCGAATGAAAACCCCTTTGAAAGAAAAAGACATGGTCACCCTCTTCGTGGAGAACTCTCATCCCGACATGGCTCATAACTTTAGATTACATTGTGTCACCACTTTCACGGAGGTAGTAGAGAAGGGACCCATCCTTGAGTGTGCCCTTGTTGCCAAGGGGAAAATCAAAATATATAATCAAGATAAGGAAAGGTCATTCAATGACAAGCCACATTTTTGGAGCAAGAACAAAAACTCAGTAAATGATGGTGTTATTGATACTAAACATGTCCACGTGGCCAACACATCCTAGAGACAACAACAATCCATACCTAACGCCGTATCTATACTGTAGGGGACACCCCGTCCTCCCCAACAGTCCAATCAAAATAACCAAGGGAACACTAAATGCTAGTATGCTCAACTAGGAGAACCTCTGAGCGTCATCTTTAATAAACTGTTACAGATCAACTATCCGATCATGTACCCTGTCACCAAGCCACTCGACGAATCCAAACCTAAGCCCGCATGGTTTAGGGAAAATAAATATTGTGAGTTCCATAAAATCAAAGGACACTCTTTGAATAAGTGTCAGGGTCTGAAAAACTACGTCCAAGATCTCATAGATTGAGGTGATATCAAGGTTGCCCCCAGTCAAGCTCCATCATCCAATGCTTAATTGTAGATATATCAAAACGCCTTTCCAAACCATAATCAAGGCCCGAGCACCTCCAATAGTAATCCTCAAAACAATAGCACAAATAACGTGAGCTATAAGAATGTACCCCTCAATTATGTGGGTATTATTCATTACATTGAGCAGGTAGAACCTCATGTATACATGATACATGTCAAAGCTAAAGACCCTCAATGTGTTGTTA
>VDFB02062219.1:0-20386 GCA_007258455.2 Sequoia sempervirens | reverse complement strand
TTGAATCTCATCGCTCTATCAATTTTCTCAACATGGCCCCATGGGCCTTGATTGACAGATATGTCAGCATATGTAGTAGTTCTACCTTTGCTAGTCTCTAGTGATCCTCCTCGGTCATCCTCGTTATGCATCTCCTCAACACCTCTGATCGTCTCTTTTACAACTGCAAAATCCCTATTTTCTGCATACACGCAATAAGATTTTATCATTTTCATTCTTTTTTTCCCCTCGTCATTCTCGGGTTTCCCCTCCCTATCATTGTTTCTCCCCTCCGTCGCCCTTTCCTCGCCCCATCCTTCACCCTCAGCGGCCCCACCCGATCAGTGGTCCCACCCCTGCGGTGGCAAACCTGTCCGCCTATAGCGGCGGACCTATCCGCCCCTACGGCTACGGGTGTGTCTGCCCCCATGGTTGTGGACCTGTCCAGGAGTGTCCGCCCACGGTGGCGGACTTGTCCGCCCCACCGTAGCAGACTTGTCCGCCCATGGCGGCGGACCCGCCACTGCGGTGGCAGACCTGTCTGCCCGCGGCGGCGGACCGATCCACGTGGTGGCTGCCCAACATCCCCCCCGGCGCGAAAATCTATAAAATAAAATAAAAAAATTTCCTACCCATTTTTCTTCCCGACCTCCCAGACAAAACCCATGTTTTCATTTTTTCAAAACATTTGCGTAAATGACAAAATTAAAAGATAAATTTTGGACTAACCTGATGTGGTACGGCACGGTGGGTAAAGAATAGCCGCCTCTCGTCCGCCCGATGGATGATATCACTATCATACTCCAGCATTGCGCCTGACCTCTCTCGCCTCCTCTTCTTCTTCTCCTCCTCTTTCACACTTGCCAGCTGTCACAATGCTAAAAGGAAATTCTCCCATTCCCTTTTATTACCTTTTCCCTCCTTTTTCAAATTAAAGTCTTTTTTTCTTTTTTTTAATCGTAAATTCCTCCAACTAATTCATCTAGCCTCTTTCTTCCTGGGGTCGCCATTTGCACACCGTTTACCCGATAGACTCCGTTCAAATGCCATTCTTCTCTTTTTTCCAGGCTCTTTCCAACAATATATACCACTCATTACTTTCGAAAAGTTGACCGAGACCCCTTTTCCTCCCCCATCCACCTTCTCGAGAGGGCATACCATACCATCCTCTCCTAACCCGTTGCTCTAAGCCTACCTTCACTGAACTGGGGCCTCCTCTCCACATTCCCCCATGTTGGGGTATCACTTTTCTGATCTCTTCTTCTATAGAGTCATCTGCATTCTATTTTTCTTTGAAACCCTATTATCCTAATAGTATTTCGAAGAGGGGAAAAATGTAGACATCTAATTTGACCACTTCCATATGATCAAAAACATCTTCTTATTCATATAGTTGCTTATACCCTCTGTTAATATTAATTAAATCATTTGTTTAATTAATACCCTGCATCTTACATAGGGTTCATAAAGTATTTAGTTTAATAAATACTTTACCCCTCTTCCTCCCCTAAAATAAATAAATACACTATTTTATTTAATTTAGTCATATTCCCCTTTTGGAATTAAAATTCATTTTTTTATTCCTCTTTTCTCTCTCATTGTCACATTCTCCAAATTTTGTAAGTTGGTCTCTAATCCATATTAACTTCTTCATCTTCCTCTAATTAACTATGGTTAACATATGCACACCCCTAATCATCATTAGGGTCACATCCTCCATAATCTCCCACTTGCTTCTAATAAGTCCTTAGTCCATCTAACTAAGTACTTGCACAACCTTAATCATTTGGTTAGTCTAACCTAATCCCCTTCCCATTTATGGCGTGTGTCCTTAAGTCAACCTTATTAAAGGCTTTCTCCTTTTGGGTAAGGCACTCCACTTCCCCATGTGAATTTTTAATTCACTTTTAATCCCCTAATGCACTCAAAAGGAATTTTTAATTCCTTCACTCCTTCCCACATGTCCTCTTTTTATTCTTTATTCTTTCCCATCTCCCCATGAGAATATTTGAGGAATTTTTAATTCCTCACATGTCCTCTCACCCACATGGGGACAAGGACCTCCTTTATTAGGAGATCTTGTTCAATCCTAAGGTACTTTGTACCCCCCTCCATGTCATGTACTATCCTACCACCTCATCTCCACCTCATCTTTCTTAAGCCTCTCCCCATGCCACATGTCAAGATGTGAGGGCTTGTGAGTTCTCAACTCACCTTAGCCCTACATCTTGATATTTGATGGCTCAATCTTGGCCATCCATCTCTTCTAGGAATTATCAAAATTCTTATAAATACCCCCTCTTTTCTCTCATTTTGGAGGAGATCATTTTGCTAGCCAAACTCTTGCAATTTTATTTCTCAATCTACACTTAGCCATTTGCATCCATTTTGTCCAACTATTTTGCATCTCACACTTCACATCTTGCATCTACTTGCCATCAAGGAGCATACACATCAAAGATCGAAGGGCCAACCAAAGGATTGATTCGAGACAAGGTATACAGTTCCATTTGTTGCTTTTATCTTGTGTTGATTCCAACTTAGGCTAGTCTTGAGGTGTAGGTTGTTTTGGTATTTATTTGCACTCTTTAGTTTGCTGCTCATTTTCTAACGCATATATTCAACCTATCACAGTTTCAAACTACAACTTTCTCCTTCAAAAGATCTACTTCCTAAGCTTTGACACCAAGTAATGCAAAGTAGGGAGGAAAATACTCTTACAATTGCAATTCAATCTGTTGCAAACAACTCTTCTATCAGCAAAACCCTAACTAGGGTGTTTTGTCCCACAATCACTCAACTTTCCTTGTAGGTTTGCAACAGTGTGTTCTTGACCATATATTCCCAAATACTCACCAAAATCACAAACCAAACAAAATTTTAGATACCTATTAAGGGGTTCTTCAACATATCTAAAAAGGACATACCTTTAGTTTGGAACAACGCCTCTTAAACTGGACTTGTATGTTGAACAAGGCTCCAATTAGCCCACTTTTACAAAGAAAATCCACTTTAAATTTTCTACCTATCCAAAATTCCTATGGACAGTCTTTAACCAACCTATGAAACTTCAAAATCCACAATTTTCAACCAGATTAATGCCCTCTAAGTCCACAAACCTTAAAACCATCATTTTAAGCCAATCCAAAGGGAGTTTATTTAAAAAATATGTTTCCAACTTCTTCATACCTTTCCATTGCTTCAAACATGCTCCACTAAGTCTTCCCATGCTTAATCAACCTTCAAATTATGTTTCCCCAAGAGTTCTCAATCATTTCCACTCTTTAACCACCAAATTTCACCAAAAATACATAAAATTTGCCAACTAGGGCATCATGCATTTTCAGCCAAATGGCCTCCCCTACTCTTAAAAACCCCATAAATATCTAGAAATATCCTAATACACCCATTCCACCAAATTACAAAAAAATCTAATGGTGGAATGGGTTTTTATAACATTTTGAATACTCTCAAAACCCAATTTTTGTGTTACAGACTCGCTTGAAGAAGAATTGTAGTAAAATTCTTGAATATTTATGAAATTCAATTAAAGTAAAACTAAAACATTACTACTTCATCCAACCATCGATTTTATTCACCTTTAGGCCAATATGATCATGTACAAGAAAATATAGATGCCTGTAACAAGAATCTTTAATGAAAACACACATAAATATGATAGAAAATAAGGGACTTTATTGTTTGATCTTCAAAAATCAACTAGATCTAAAGATTATCCAATCCTTTCAAGTAATTTTTGAAATTTTTACCACCCAAATCCAACAACTCCAACTGAATTTCAAACTTCCCAACCATTGGTTTTCCAATCTTGTGCACTTTTTCACTTTTACATGACAACTTTTGGAAATATTGCAAAAATATAAAAAAATGAACTCAAATGACTTCAATATGACTTATTAAATATTATATGGTCTATTATGAGATTATTAGATCAAAAAAATACTCAAACACCAAAAAAATAACACTAGACCTTGCTTCACCAAAATTTGCACAATGAGCTTGGTGCCCCTGCACTAGAATGAATCAATCCTTTAATGGTTACTGCTATACATGGAAAAATTTTGGATACAAAGGTAATAAATGTAGATCAAGGGTTAATGGAAGTTTGAAAAATCTAAAAAGTGTTGTCTGCTACAATTGCAACAAACCAAGACATATCTCAAGAATTTTTAGAAACAAAAGGGGTAAGCAAACTGATCTAGTAGAGAAGAATGAACCTATGAAGAATGTTGGAAAGAATGAGATTAAGAAAGAAATGGATAATATTTGGAGGAAGAAAAAAGATACTAAGATGACTTATGTGTCTATGCCCTCATCCGATACAAACAATTCCTCTGGGAATTAGACCTAGCAGGATCTTAGGGGGTGCTTTAACAGAAAATTATTTGAGCCCCTAATGATTGGCGTGTCAGTCTTTGGCACAAAGATATGTTGTAAGAAATTATTAATTAAAGGTTATGTTGACTGAGGACACAAGAATTTGCATTCGAGTAAAAAAAAAAGAATTTAATCACAACAAATTGATTAATATTTGGTAGAATTAGTTCATAGGAGATAATGTCTCAGTGGTGAAACCTGAATACTCGAACCTTGTTATGAAGAAATTGGACAGATGGAATTATTTTCACAATTTCAGTTATGTGGTTGATGATAGATATGTGAAACTTGTTCTCATCAAAATAAATGATAAATTCTTGTGGATTGATTGGCATCATCTAATAACTAAGGAGGCAATTAGGGCTATTACTGGACTTTATGACATCGAACCATTACCTATGTTGAAAGTTGTGAAGAATGAAGTAGTGATGGATCTCACTAGTGTTGAATATGAAAGAAGAGCTCTTACAAAAAAGTAAATCACTAATCTGGCTATGAAGTATGCCACTATCATGATTGGTCATAAAATTTACTTCATCAACAGAGAGAACTATGTTTCTACCACAACAATTTATATTGGTTTTGATATGGTAGTCAATGGTGTAGACTATGACTTGTGTGAACTTATCTGAAAATAATTTTTTGAGAATTTAAATTCAACAAAATAAAAGAAGTATCCATTTAAATTTGGTTCTTTGATTATGTGTCTATTATTCTATTTTCTAAAATGACTTATTGGAAGGGATGATATGGTATTCTAGGATACATCCAAACCTGCGGCACATCAAATTTTTGATCACTTACACAATCTGGGTGATTTGAAGAACAAAGATAATGCTCTAACAATGTTCTTTGTTGTATTTAAGAGCAACATAAAGGAGAGAGAGAGCATTCTGAGGAAATTTATTGAGAAATACAAAAATCACATCACATTTCATGTTTCCTCTAATGAATGCATGATTCAAGTAGTTGAACCCCAGACCATATGGATTCAACCATTGGGATATAAAATTACAAAAGATGAAGATAAGGGGTATGTAGAGAAGTTGCTGAGAAGTATGAAGGATCCCAATGAACCTAGAATTGGCACTTATGCAAAAAAATATGTGGAAGTCCACATGGAGTACAAGAAGCCAATACTAAGAAAGAATGTGGAAAAGAAGCTTAAAGAAGTTGGATTCATTGATGAGAAGATTGTGCTAGGAAGGGCTAAGAGAGAAGAGTTGGAGGGAGAATAATTAGGTCTAAGGAGATCTGGTAGGTCTGCTCCTTCTAAACCCTTAGCAACTCTTGCAATAAAAATTGAACCTAGTACTATTGATAAAGGTATAGGCTCGGTTTCTTCTAGACCTACTATTAGATCTAGGAAAAAGAAATAAAATCCTTTAGTGATGCCTGGGAAAAGAGGAAAGAAAGAAAAAGTTGCAAGGGAGAAAAACCTTAGTGTCACAGATGATCAAGATGAAGACGAAGAGGATCCTGATGCAAAATTGGTAAGAAAAAGAAGAGGAAGTTTATCCTCTAGTGAAGGTGCTTCTAAGGAAGTTGGTATTGGTTCTAAAAGAGTGCATATTTTTCCATCTTCTGATGAAGAGGAAGAATAGGAGATTGGTATTCATGTACACACAAAATCAGAGTCGAAGAAAACCAAGGTTTCTAAAGAATCCTCTTTGGACCAGGGAGAATAGGAGGACGTTCTAGTAAGTCATGGCCCTTGTTTTATTGTAGACACAACTCTCAATTCTTTGTTACATTTTGAAAAAATGCTAAATCCTACAATAGAATATTATGATCATGTTGGAAAAGAGGATAAGAAAACATTAATTTTTTCTATCATTCAATATGTTATCATCTTGGAAGTTAAGTTGGATGATGTTAAGAAAGATGTGCCAAAGAATATGTGGGTAGCCATGATGAAATGGATATTAGAGGCTATTGAATTTGAAGAGAAAATCAGGAATGATGCATTTGATAAAATTGGGTCTTCTTTGACCCCAGATGATCTAGAAACTCTGAAAAAGATATTTGTAGATATGTTCTAGATGAATAAAGGTTTAATACTATGATGACTTGGGATAAAAAGAAAATAAAGAAGATTTTAGAAGGAAACTGTAGAAGTGATCCAGGATATAGTAGATAATATGACATGCTTAAGACTGATGAAGATGTTTCTACTGAAAATGTTCAGAAAGGTATTCCTCCTAGTATAGGTGATACAGGTATTTCTATGGACATTGGTGTTGAAAATGATGCAAGTGTGGAAAATGGTCTTCTGGAAATAGAGAAGTAGAATGAAGGTGAAGTTGAGCTTGTAAAACATGATGATGCTCCTTTGAAGCACACTAAAGGTGAAAAGGATAATGATGGTAAAGATAATGTCAAGGAAGAGAAAGATGAAGGTGAAAGTAAATGGAAGGATAATGAAGGTAACAGGGATGAAGACAAGGATGAAGATGAAAAGGGTAAAGAAGAAAAAGAAAAGGAGAAAGAAGAAGAAAAAGAGAAAGTGGAAGAAGAAAAGAAGGAAGAAGAGAAAAATGAGGAATCTGGGAAGAATGAAGAAAGTATAAAGCTAGTTGTAGAATCTTAGAGATCTCCCAAAGAATCCTCCTCTAATGATGATGTGTTTAAGGGCTTTATATCCAAGCAAATCATATTTAAGCTGGTGATTCCAGCAAAGCTTTTACAACTTCCCATGATTCAAGGTGATGTGTACTTAGATAAAATTTCTCCTATGCATATGATTGTATTAGGAGATTTTGGAGACACACTAGAAAGGAATAGAAATGATTGAAGATGCTCTTAATGTATTGTAGGAGACAACACCCAGTACATCAATTGATACATCTCTCACTCCAATAGAAAATATGAGATTGTTATTGGACTCCTTTAAGGAGTATGCCTCCAATCTTGGAGAGAAGACTAAACAAGATTTTGAGGAAAAGCTAGTAGAGAAAAGGTTATTGGAATTGCATGACAAGTGTGCTTTGGCACACACTAGTTTTGAGAAAATATGGAATCTATGCAAATCTATGAGACTGAAGCTAATGTTATTTTTTCTTTTTGTTTGAAGTGGTTGGATGCCACTCAGAGCATTAAAAATGTTATGGACTCCATTGAGTCCTAGTTGAAGACTATCTCTAGTACCTAAAACACATCCAAGGATAAATACGAATCAACTTGGAATGCTATCTCGACTCATAGAGATAAATTCTTTATTTTACAAAAGTCAAAGGAAGAAATCATCAAGAAATTTGGTCAGTTAGGTGATCTTTTGAGAATGGAGTACACCCTGGTTGCCAATTCTTTGGAAAGTATAGACGAACTTGGAAAGATAAATATGACTCCTAGTACTCCAAATGAAGTAGAGGAAAGTCTGATGGATTTGGAATCCTTGATCTGGATGTTTACTGCAAAGAAAAGTTGGGAGAAAGGTAAATCTACATGGCAATGTATTCTTAAGGAGCTTCAAGGGTTGCCATCTTCTGGTTACTGTTTGATTTTCTTGTTTCCATATTTTTTGTTGTGTCACCCTTTTTCCTTGATGTCAAAGGGGGAGTGAAGAGTGATGAAATACTGGTGATAGGGGAGAAGTGTTGTACATAAGAGGTTTTTTATTTTTTATTTGGCACATGTTTCCATCAATGATAAAGGGGGAGATTGTTAGAAGAATGAAGAACATCTCATTTTTCTATTTTGTGTTGTCATTGATGTCACCATGTTATATGAGTTGCAAGTGCAAGATTAAGTCTAAATTTAATATGGTATTCTTGACTAGTATCTGGACTAGTATGAAGCTTACATCCTCCGGTATTTTGGTCTGTGGTTGTTTTCTACTGATTATGTTTACTTGTAGTTTTGGAAGTTGGTGTATACATGTTGGGAGAAAGAACATTCAGAATCACACATATTCAGATACTTGTATGGTGTATCAACATTATTATGTTAATTGCAATTTTTCTATTAGGTCTATCTTTGGTTGACCTAATGGATAGATGATGTAATGGTGAATTAAATTTGTTTTGCAGATATATGTGTGACCTATCTTAGGTCCATGTTGACATGATGTAGTGTGTTGAGAATTTGAATTACTTTTGGAAATATTTTGTGAAAGCCTGAAGCCAACAATTGGTATTTTTGATGATTAAGAGTTGCATCTAATTAGGATGACCTAATTGATGCTTGTGGATGGATCGGGTATATATATTGGATAATTTTTTAAGATTGATATATAGATGATATAGTTGTGAATGCGAATGTGAAGAAGTGTGAATATGATGAAGTGTGTGAAGTTAGTTTACTAAGCTTCATTGAAACTAAATCAACACTTGTTAGGTGTACACTATCAATTCATTTTCTGGCTTTAAGCCATTTATTCATTATAATTTTGTAGGCAGTAAGCCTCTAATTTTGGATAGTGAGTCCTAGCAATGAGCCACCCCATTTTGGTAATATCTTATACTAGTTATACTATATTGTGAGCTAACACTCACAATGCTTTTTCCCATTTTGGTTTTTCCACGTAAAAATCTTGGTGTTCATGTGTTTTGTGATTTCATGTTATGTTAATGCTCTTATTTATCTTCACTATTACATGCATTGGAGTTATTGGATGGTATTTGTTTAGTAAGTTTAAGAAGATACTAATTCACCCCCCCTCTCAGTATATTATACACTCAACAATTCAAGGGTTTTTGTAGGTCTTCAAGCTCACTTTTTATCCAAGATATTGCATTGTTTAGGGTTGATCATGCATGTCTATGGAGAATCATGAAGAATTATAGGTTGGGGAGACACAACTAGCCATCAAGCCAAGCCTAAGGACTTCTTTTCTAAGTGATTCCATCCTCCATTTTCTCTCTATCTTTATCCTAAGGAAGGTAAGCATGTCATTAAGATTCCTTTAAAGTAATTTAGGGTCTCTTAAAGTGAGTCTTGCATTGTTCAAATTTCATTCATGCATCTTATTCTTGCATGTTAGAATAGGGTTTCATCTTGCTTCAGATCTCCTAGTCTTAGATGCACTTAGGGTAGGGTTTTGCTACATATTTCATTATCTCTTTCAAGGTTTAAATACCAAATTAGGGGTTTGACCAAGGAAAAAATCCCATTAGAAATAAAATTATATTTTTTTTCCAAATGTTTCCATAGAATCATATCTATATTTTAGTCTGGGAATGAAGTGCAGTTGTTGGAGTACAGATCTATAATTTCAATTTTCAAAAAAGTAGAAAAGTACTAGTACACATAACCCCTTATCTAGGACTAAATTGCCTAGCTTGGCGTATGATTCCTAGTTGCGTAGAAAATCATATTTTCTAGAATTTCAGAGACACTTACAGTATTCACTCTGGCCTCTATCAACTTCCAGGTGCACTCTTTCTATTTGGCTTCTCCATCTTGTTCTATATTACATTCAATCTATTTTTCTGCATATCACAACATGTTTTCAAGCACTTCACATTTTCTTAGTTTTACATTAGTAGTCAATCTAGTTTATCAGTTCTTTGCATCTAGGACATTCCCCTTAGAAAAATTTCAATCATCTTTGCATTCAAATCTCGAGGGCATATTCTTCAGTGAGCCATCAAGGTTTTTGGATACCTCTCTCCTGTTAGGTGCAAAACCCTAGAACTGTAAGAGAGCTCCCAAATGAAAAAATATTTGGTTCATTTTGGTGAACCTAACTTTAGAACATCCTATTTCTGATTTAGAGTGCATTTACACTGTAGGAAAAGCTTACATTTCCCTTTGCATTAGTGAAGAGCTCATTTAAGCTTGCATTATTGCACTTTATTTCCTTGAACAATAGTGAAATTTTGCATCTACACTTAAGATTTGCATTGTACAACATAGAACATATAAGAATCCATTAGAAAATTTAGAAAATTTTTTAAAAAAAACCCTACTGGGACTCATTCGCCACCTTGGGTGAATTAGTCCTAGAACAAATTTTGCGTCACTATTTTTAGCATTAAGTTTCCCATTTCTTAAGCTACTATTTGTCTCCATTACTTTTTTGTTTTAGTTCAGTTATTTTCTGTTACATTAAAATCATTAGAACTAGCATCATTTTGTTTCATGGAAATTATGGATATTATTATATTTTTACAATTTTCAATTTCAGCATTAGTTCCTAGTTCATTTATATTAGATTCATCAAAAACTGAAAACAAAAAACTAAACACATCAAATGAAATAATAAAAACAATGCTCCACTTTAGAAAAACTATATCATCCAAAAAATTTAGTAGTGATGACTTGGATATGTTAGATAAATCCATCCAAGGCTTCCTCTCACTAAGTTCATCCACTAAGGCTTTTCATGAAAAACACAAAACAACTGAAGATAACTTACCTTGCAAACCTTTTAGTCATGATGAATTTGATATGTTAGATGGATCCCTTCAAGACTTCATCTCACAAAATCCATCCACTAAGGTTTCTAGTGAGAAACCTAAAACAAAATATTTCAATGTAATTCAACCTCAATTCATCCTTTACCCACCTTCACATAAGCCTCAACCTCCACCTATACCCAAGTTTACCCTTTACCCACCTAAGCATGATGTTGTTGCTCACACATATAACACTAGAAATAATCCCCAACCACAACAACCCACCCCAAAACCCTTACCTTTTCCCAATCCCATATTTCCTAGTGCTCCTCAATTAAATTCACACATTAATTAGTATGATCTTGTTGAGCAACATAAGAATAATCCTACCAAGATCTCCCTTTGGGACCCAATTCAGAATTCACCAAACTATCACACTATGCTCCAAATAGTGGTTCCTCCCAGTACAAATGCAAATGATGTGGAAGCTCAAATACAGGGAATGAATACAATTAATATAGACATTACCTTCCATCAACATGAGCTCCCTCCATTATAATTAAGAAAGAAAAATGAATCCTTTATGATAATAGCTCAATTCAATAGAATAGGCATCAAACAAACCCTTGTTGACAATGGATCTGCCCTCAATGTGTGCACTATGAAACTTCTAGATACATTATGTGTAGATAAATCACAAATCAAACCTAATTCCTTATCTATTATAGGATTTTACAATATAACAAAGCAACCACTCGGTGTAATTACCTTACCTATTACAATGTTTGTATGTCATGCCCTATGATCTTTTGTACAATCTTCTTTTGGGAAGACCATGTATTCATGAGATGCATGTGGTGCCTTTGACCCTTCATCGAATAATGAAATATGTCTATAACAACAATGTTTATCAAGTTGAAATAGACCCCGAGCTTGAAAGTTTCCTACAATTTGAAAAAGGAATGACAAGTCTTTGAACTCATTGATTCTAAAATCTCACATAGAACCTCTCAAGACAAACAAACAAGAAGAAGAACCCGTGTCTAAATTTTAAGGTGATGATTGGGGATCATTAGAATTCACACCTTTATTTATGGGTTAGTATATAATCGCATGAAAAGAGGATGAAAAACTAGAACAACCAACAGTTATGTCAGCTTAGAATTTGAAAGAACCTTCCCAAGCATCTACCTCATCCACTTTGGAATAAAATACAACTTACACAAAAAAAAATTATGAGATAGATTATCAACACCTGCCCAACCCAGAAGAAATGGAAATACTTTATGGAAGGAGTTATGAACTCATGAAACAATTGGGATACTATGGTAAAGGATGTGGAAAGCATGAACAAGGCATCTGAGTTCCTATAGAACCTAATACACAAGAGACAAATACTTGTTTGGGATATTCTTTTTCTAAGAAAACAAAAGCAAGTCAATGACCATCGCTAAACATCAACACCATCACATGTAAACCAAGAGCCAATCTCATACTAAAACATCCTGAATTACTTGGTATGGATTTACCACCATCATGGGAGTACTTTGAAAATGGTGAGGCTCTAAAAAAAATGTTAGGTGCTTGGGTATGTGCAGGATCATCATGGAAAAAATAGGCCCTTAAGTGGCAAAAAATTCAGAAAAATCAGAGATAGGCAACTTTACGTAAAAATTTGAATAAGTTATCTATACTATTTCAAAAATATTTAAGAATAGAATCTGTAGAAAATTGAATGTAGTTTCTAAACTACTAGGTTTGTGTTAAAAAAAAAAAATCTATTTGGTGAAAATTTGAAATTTCAATGCAATGGTACTTAAATTTCAGGGGAAAAATAAGAAGTAGGTGTCTGTCTGACCACCCTAACCACAATAAAATGATAATTTTTTTTATAATATTTTAGATATAAGTAGAGGAGTCATGTCTCGATGTGATGCATATTTTTTTGTAATTTTTTTTAAAGTAAATAATTAATTATGAATTTTTTATTACAATTTTTAAAAAAATATAAAAACTCGTATGTTTGACCACCTTAATTTGTTCAAAACTTCATGAAATTCAATTTTTATTTTTTTAATCCTATATTATGTGAAGCATAGAACGTGACACATGTTTTGGATTCAAAAAATGTGATACGGTTTGAAAGCTATAGATGTTTTTCAATCAGCCTATCAATTAGGACTTTAGTCATAATTTGAATATAAAATTAATAATAATTACTTATTAAATTAAAATTAAAGCATAATTTATATCAATGGAAAGCTAAGAATCTTCTTTAAAAACCCTTTTCATTTCATCAATTTTGGGTAAAAAAATAGTCGTCAGCCACATACCCATCATATTGCCACTTTTTGGCCCGTCATGATCCTGCACATACCCGCTTATGATAAGAAATCTTCTTCAAAGAAAAGAGTTACTTGTGCTATGATCAGTACCAAGCAAACCAATGAGAAAGACACAAGCATGGAACCATATGATCCTGGATTTCCTAAGTCAAATGCACTTCCCTTAGGAGATACAATTGATATACCAATCGACATAGATGATAAAGAAGAATTCATTAAAATAGGGAAGTTCCTTGATGATGAAGAACAAGAGGATACTACAACTTTTCTTCATGAATTTTGTAAACTATTTGCATGGAAATATTCAGACATGCTAGGAATAGATCTGAAGATAGTGACACATAACATTGTTCTTGCTAAAAATGCTAAGCCTGTTTGACAAAATATACAAAAAATGAATCCTAAAATAGCCTTGCTTGTTAAAGGAGAACTTGAAAAACTCCTTGATGTAGGTTTCATTAGACCTATTGATTATTCTCCTTGGATCTCAAACATTGTCGCAGTTGCAAAACCTGAAAATTGTATTAGGATGTGTATGGATTTTAGTGACTTCAATAAAGCCTCTTTAAAGACAATTTTCCCCTTCCTAATATTGAAATTATAATGGATTCAACCATGGGACATGATTTTTTGTCATTCATGGATGGATTTTATGGATATAATCAAATCTTCATCAAGTAATAAGATCAAAATAAGAAAATGTTTACAACTATTTGGGGAACATTTTCTTGGGTTATGACATTGATATTTCATGATTACATACATAAAATCTTGGAAGACTATGTTGATTACATCCTAGCCAAATCCTTAACACAACAAGACAATGTGAATGTCCTTAAAATATCTTTGAATGGATGCGCAGATACAACATGAGACTAAATCTAAAAAGGTGTGTCTTTGGAGTAGATAGCAGAAATTTTTTAGGGTTTATCATATCTCACAGAGGCATCGAGGTTGACACAAAGAAAATTTATGCTATAATCAACATGCCACCTCCTAGAAACATTTCTCAATTACACACATTACTAGGAAGAATTCAAGACATGTGTTGTTTCATTGCATCCTTAGCCTATCGAACGTTACCTTTCACACATCTCCTAAAAAATTATGTACATTTTAATTGGAACGAGGATTGTAAATAGGCCTTTGAGAGTTTAAAGGAATACCTTGCAACTCCACCTGTTCTACAACCTGCCATGCCAAGAAAACTATTCATCCTTAATATGACTGCATCAGACCATGCTCTTGGAACAAATTATTGGCTCAACAAGATGAAAGTGGTAAAGAACATCCTATTTATTACATTAGCCAAACTCTAATAGATTATGAAACATGATACACACCAATCGAACAACAATGTTTCGCTCTTGTATTCACCACTAGTAAGTTGTGATACTATTTACTAAATGTGGAAATACAAGTAATGAAAAAATTTGATCCTCTCAAACATCTTTTTAATAAAACAGACTTATCAAGACCTCTAGCTAAATGGGTAATGTTGTTGACTGAGTTTAACCTCAAGTTTTTTTCACACAAAGGAATCAAAGGTCAAGCCTTGACTGACCACTTAGCCAATGCTCCTTCTCCTTTAGCACTGCCTAGCAATGACTCTTTTCTCAATGACAATGTGTTCACAATAGAAGTTCCTACATGGGAATTATATTTTGACAGATCCAAGTGTAGAATAGGCTCTAGTGCTGGAGTTATAATAATTCCACCTGTAGGAAAGCCTATTCCCTTTCAATATTGATTAAATTTCCTATGTACGAATAACACAGCTGAATATGAGGCGTTAATTGTTGGATTGTGTGTTTCTTTACTCATGGGTTCCAAAGATATTAAGATCTTTGGTGATTCAAAATTAGTGATCAAAAAAATAAATGGAGTCTACCAAGCTAAACATGAAAAATTATTGAAATATCAGGATCTCTCAATGACCTTGTTGGAAAAGTTTGAATCATTCACCATTGATTAGATCCCATGAAAAGATAATCAACATATAGATGCAATGGCTAGTGTAGCTTCTCTTGTATCACCTCAAGATCCTTCAAAGGATGTCATGTTTACTGTTCACCCAATCATGAAACCTTGAATGAGTGATAAATACGAAGAAGTGTTAACAACCACCAAGGAAGACTCGAGTGAATGGTATGATACAATATCTAACTATTTAAAAGATGGTACATTCCCAAGCCAACAACGATAAACACCTGAACTTGCTTACAAAAATTAGCAACCAAGTACATAATCCTTGTCGATGTGTTGTATAAAAGATCCTTCAACAACATTTTACTTAGATGTCTTAGAGATTGTGAAATCAATATAGTGATTGAACAGGCCCATGCAGGCGCTTGTGTAGGTCATTTGGGAGGAAGAACCTTAGTGCAAAATCTCATTCATATGGGATACTACTAGAGAAATATGGAAAAATATTTCTTTGTGTATGTTAAGTGATGTCAAAAATGTCAAGAACACAACAATTTATTCATGCTCCTACTTGTGAGCTCCATGCCCAAATACCTATTTGGTCATTCTCAGTATGGGGATTGGATATAATTGGAAAAATCTCACCATCATCTTCTTTTGGACATACATTTATCATTATAACAATTGATTATTTTAAAAAATGGGTAGAAGCTATTCCTCTTCGATCTACCATTGTTGATGTGCTATGTTGTTTCATATTGGAACACATTATTTCCCACTTTGGACTCCCTTCTGCATTAATTTCAGACAATGGAACACCATTTAAGAACAATGATGTGAAGAAGTTCCTAGACACATTTCATATCCAACATCGATTTTCAATACCATACCACCCACAATCTAATGGTCAAGCTGAAATCACTAGTAATACTTTAGAATAAATCCTAAAGAAAATTGTTAACAAACATCACAAGGATCGGAACACACAATTACAATATGCACCATGGGCCTATTGAACAAGTGTTAGATTATCTACGGGAATTACACCCTACAACTTGGTCTATGTTACCAAGGCAATCATGCCCTTGGAGTTAGAAATCCATACACTAAGGATTGCTCTTCAAGTACTTATCGATAATGATACCTATAAGGAAAAAGACTACACCAACTTGATATGCTCGATGAACAATGCATTAACGCTCTTAAGCATCTCCAAGGCTACACTAAGAAATTACAATGTAAACGTAATCATCATGTCATTTCTTAGACATTTAATAAAGGAAGCTTAGTATTGTATGAAAATCAATGAAATGCTACTGTAGACTACACTAAAAAAGGAAAATTTAGTCCTAATTGGTCATGAACCTACATAATCAATACAAATTATGGATCTAGCACTTACACATTAACAAAGCTATATGGTACATCCGTCAAATACCCTATCAATTCTGCACATCTGTGTTGGTATTATATCTAATCCATTTCGATAGTATGAATGATAAAGAAGTGTTGTTACAACTATCAGATTATATCCTATATGCTTTCACATTGCTTCATTCTTAATAACTAGTTATGTGTGTTTCTTGACCACTAAAGTGATCATTTCATTTATTTTATAGTTACTTTAGGTTTCATACTATTCAATTTCATCTTGTGTGTTATTCTAAGCTAATAGGTGCGTTCAATTTAGCATAACATACTTACTCACAATGTTATATTTGAGAGAAGTTGTAGTAAGTTTTAATTAGATCACATAAGATGTGTTAAATCATGAGGACATTAATTAGGTAATTTTACAAAGGTTATTTAATTAATCACATTGCCATTCAACATTCCACACATAGAAACACATAGTACAACATAAAATTCTCATATATATATATATATATATATATATATATATATATATATATATATATATATATATATATATATATTATGTACATGTCTTCAATAAATACAATATCACTATGGTATGTGGCTGCCAGACCCCTCGGGATCTGGTACATTGAGAGATAGTGGTATGCGATCGTGATCACAATCTGTTGAATTTGAGTGCAAACTATAAATTTTGTATCTATCCTAGGGTCTCCTAATGTGGTTGTGCTATCTAATCTCTCTCTGCCTGTAGCCTGGCTACCTCTTACTCTAATCTCTGAAAGTCTACCCAAGACGATTGTGCCTCTACTATATCACCGCCTCGACAAACTTACCTCCTCAAAATCTCATACATTGCTTCTAATCTCATGAATGGCCTGAGTGACTTTGGGTCCTAATCCAAAATGGGTGGGGGCACATAATCTAATTCCATCTTCTCCTCATTGATAGATTCTAGCACTATCTCTATAGCCACTTGTCGATAGAGATCCCACTAGTCTCTCGCAACTTCTACAAGATAGAAACAATACACAAGCAGTACACATCATGATATATATAAAACAATAAAAAAAAAGCACAAACACACACATAAATAAAATACCATCACCTATATCTCTGGTAGACTGAGAAATATCAAATTTGTCCTATGTAAGGGGCATGGAAGATGTGCTAGCCTCTCTACGACTATGGGTACTGATGCTTGTTGTGGATTCTGCTCATGATCTAGTAATACGAATGGGAAAGGGCTCTCCCCACTTGTGTTGATCCTCATCAACTACCTCATCCCCCTCACTCATGAGTGGCTTCTCCTCCTCATCCTCCTCCTAGTCCTCCTAGTCCTCATCTTCCTCCCCTCTATCTTGGCCATTGTAATCAAGATTTGGATCCTCATCATACTCCTCATCAATGCAATCTATGAATATTTCTATAGCTCTTTACTATGTATGCCAAACCCTTTCCTCTATATCATCTCCCTCATCTAGCCATGGTGTTGCATCTCCTATAAGCTCATCAATTGGAAATATGGGAGCTGGTCATGATATTGTCAACCACTACTCAAAATCATTTGTGGCACCGACATTATCCGCATCAGATACTGGAGGCTCATCATGATCTAAGTACTCAGAGTTTCTCTCAACAACATTGCCTAAAGTGAGCCATACTATATCACCTGGTCTCTGGGCACTCTGCACTAACCTCCTATAAAAGGGTCGTGCCCTAGGTGGTGTTTAGATCTGCCCAAACTATCGCATGACTCAATCATAGTAGAAGGGACACACTACATGGTCATGACGTCCAACCAAAAATCTATCTAGTTGTAATCTCCTCAACTACCTTGTGTGATCTAGACACTGAAGTGTTAGCTGATAGGGTCTCCACAAGATCCCATCCTCCTCCATTCAATCAAATATTACTCTCCAAAAGTGTAATTCCATGTACTACCACAACCATTGTAGAGGATAGATAAAGGCCTGAGGATACCCCACTGTTGTTAGACATGGGAAGCTAGTAGGCTTGGTACATGTGATATGCTTAAGGAACCAAACCTATAGAAGCATACAGTGTACCATGTTGTCCACTTCCTGAAAAAAAAACCGTCCAAGATCATGGTATATGTTTGCCAAGATACAACACCCCTAGGTGTATATTCTCCTATGCTTTGCCATCCCATGTATTAGGTGTACTAGTCCTCCCTCTAGGTGCACTACATGCCCATTTGGGATGAGTACTAGTGCAAATTTTTGCATCATAATTTGTCTCACCACTAGGGCTCGTGAAAATAGCAGTATCGAAAGATTGATTTGTGCTCTCACTCGCTCGTCGTGCACCCGCTCATCTAGGCAATACTACATGTTGGCATTCTTCTCATAAAATGTATGATCTCTTTAGAAGTGTACCCACTCTCCCTAAATAATAACTTGAAGGATATAGTGGATTTCCTCTAGAGTGATCATCATCTCATTAGTAGGAAGGTGGAATGTACAATTGTTTGCATCCCAACGCTCGGCTAGAACCATCAAGATCGCATCATGGTACCTCATGGGGGGCATGAGATATTCCCAATATATCCCAATAGTTTGCAAGTGCTCTGTGTCATTTACTGAAAGTGTGGGGGCTAGGTCTCTAGGAAAACTAAGTTGCTTCCAACCCAAATGTTGACATGAACGGGTAGGTACCTATCAATAAAGAAAAAATACACCCTATAAGCAATCTCAAATCTCTAAATTTTATATTATTCATCATAAAAGAGTACTAAAATCCATCTAGTGTGCTTTCCTAAAGGCCTTAGACACTTTAGAACCCTTTTGGGACACTACGCGAAGAAATGGGACACTTTGCGAAAAAGTGGGACACTTTGCAAAAAAGTGGGACACTTTGCGAAAAAGTGGGACACTTTGCGAACAAAAGGGACACTTTGCGAACAAACGGGAAACTTTGGAAACTATTTTCTAGGATCCTAAATTAATGTATAAATGCATAAAAAATCATCACATAATTGTGTAGAAACAAAGTGAAGGTAGCAAAATCAACTCACCTCATGTTGACGCTCGTCGTGTGCCACCTGGTCTCATAGCTCATCCAGTCTCGTAGGCTTGTAGTCACTTCTGCTCAACATCATTCACTATTTTCTCACCACTCTCAAGCTAAAATGAGGTAAATGACAAAGTAAGTGACAATTTACTTCACTTTTAACTCTTATGTATGTTTAGAACTAGGATTTTTACTATATTAGGGTTCAAAAGTGCTTTTTATTCAAAATAACATAATAGGTGCTAGTGATCTCTATTTTTTATGCCATTTGTTGCATTGGAATTGTAATTCCACACTCAACATTGTCAATCTTCGATCGTTATGTGGCATGGTACTTGGAAATTTCCTATGATATGATTTTCCTTCTTTGATGTGGTTAGATTGCTACCTTGATTCCACCTCTGTAAAGCAAGCAGAATCAAGGGGGGCATACATCTACCCTCAAATTTGATTTCTAGAAGTTGCATAAGAAGATTTTTGGAAAACTAACGAATTTGTGTTGTAGGATGTGGTTCCTAATGTTGTGGCTTTTCAGATAACTACATTGAGGGCTTCATTCTCCCACCTTCTAAATGAGTATCCTTTTATGAAATAAAGTGTACCGTTTAAAGTCCTTTAGCTTGCATATGCACATAAACTCATACAACCACTAAAGTGGGGGCTAGATGTAGCATAGAAAATCATATAATTTTAAAGAAAGAGGAAATTTCATGCTTAATTTGGACCTAGTTTTGCACCCTTGCATTAATCACTCCTTAAACTTACCATTTATAGGCCCCTAAGACCCATTATTTTGGACCTTGAGGATTATTCCACTCAAAAATCATATAAATCCTAACAAATAACACTTAAATTATTCAAATTTCAAAAACCTTAATTGGGACCCATTTTGCACCTTGGGAAAATGAGTCTAGTGGTGGGACTAAGTCGCCCAAAGTGGTGATTTAGTCCCTTTTGGGGGATTTTTCAATTTTGAGTGGGAAATTCACC
>VDFB02062218.1:70828-99631 GCA_007258455.2 Sequoia sempervirens | reverse complement strand
TTTTGTCCCTAAAATTTAAGTACCACTGCATTGAAATTTCAAATTTTCACCATTTTTACCTTTGGTCTAGCTTGGCCTTTATTTGGGTAGTAACCTCAAAGTCATAATTAACATTTACTTTTGAACTAGTTGGGTGGTAACCATATAACCATCATCATTGACCATTTTACTTTTGGGTTGGCCTAGCCTTACCATATGGATGGAAACCTCAAAGTCATTATCACCATACATCAAAATTATCCTACATCATATATTTATCTATCTTGTACAACATAAAGGAACTTTTCCATGAATTTATTTCTATGTTGGCCCACAACTTGTCTCATGTCCTGATCTGTTTCATCTCCTCTCCATTATTCCATTAAAATACACTTTTCTCACTAATATATTATTTTAAATACAATTTTTGATGATGCATTGCAAGAACATGGACATGTATTTGAAGGAACAATGAAGAAAGAATTAAAGAATTATATCAATTTTTTTTATGCTTGTGTTAAGACAATAATATAATTATTATCCTTTTACTTTGGCATGCTTCTTTGACTTCATGTTATCAGGTTACCAAAGTGGGGGAAAAATGTAATGATGGAAATTCCATATCCTACAATACTTGATATTAATAAGCCTTAGAAATCCCCCCTAGATCACCTCCAAAAAGTAGAGACTTGCATCCTAAAGGGACATCTCTACCCCTAGTGCAAATGTCTTTGTTAAAAATCTTAACCAAAATTTCCTTATTAGTTGTGCTAACCCTAACTATGATTTTGTTGGTCACAAGCTCTAAAACCTAGTCCAAGTTCATATTTAAGCCCATTTTCCCCATATTTCAGTCGGTAGGAAATTAAACGTCATTGTGAAAACTTAGTTTCCTCTTTCCATTTTCAAAAGGTAAATTAGGTACATTATCTAGACAAGAAGGCAACAAACTTAGGATTGCAAATCTAAATCTATGAAGTCTCCCTTATGCCCTTGAGTTGGGTTGTCATTATAATGTTCCTTCCCTATCTCCATTTTACATCTTATTCTTCTCATTTCCTTCACCCATAACCCTTATCAAGCCTCTAAAAATGAAAACCATCACTCTTCCTTATTTTGAATCCTTTGAACTCTTTCTCGTCAGGACCTTTCCTTATCCTCCATCAAAATCACACACCAATTTTTCCTAGATCTACCCCCTTGGGTTTGTTGTTTCCTTTTCCTTGCATACATCACATTCAACTTCACCTAGCTCTACACAAACATGTATCATCTCCCATAGTGCTAGAGTGGATAAATTTGAAACATACTCAACAAGGGATTGATTGAGGTAGTCTCCTATTTAGCATAACCACTTTTCCTATCCCTCTAGCTTAAAACTAGTATATTTTGTATCCTAGAATGAACAAAGATCAATTGTAGGCTAGAATAACATTTTTATCAAAGATAAAATTTCTCAAAAAATATTAGAATTATTGGATACCCAAACATATGTTCCCCAATTTGATAGTATTACTAATTTTCTAAAATTTTCATCACATTATCTTTAAATTTCACTAGCAATCACTTATAGGCATTTCCAATTCATTTTTGCATTCAAATTCAGTAGTTCCTAGGTGCCTCATTTTCATTTTATGTTTTTTTTCCCTCTCTAGCATTTTAGTTTCTATGTTTCTAACTCTAAGCTCTTATGTTTAATTTTTATAATTTAGAATAAGGATTGTTTTTTTTAGATCTAAAAAATATCTTTGATTTATATGCTTATTGAATACTTAGAAGGATAAAATGTGGTTCTTTTATTCCCTGATCTATTTATAATAATATATACTTTATTTCTTTTTATATCTTTCACCTTGCATCGATGTCAATAATCCCTTGTGATACTATAAGGATTACACAATAGTGTAGTACCACACAAGCACTAATGACATTGTGCATGCTCTTGTAGCCCTTCACATGCCACCTAATGTTCAACCGTCCATTCAACAACCTTGCACATGTGGCACTTGTGAAACACTTCATCTACAAACAATAAAACATGAATGTCAATCATTAACATCCTAGCTATTACTAGGGGAGAGGGGCCAATTGTCGTGCACTCAATTGTGATTATAATACCCAATAATTGTTTATATAATGCTCAATAGTTGTACTTTGACTACCCATAATTAAACAAAATGTATTCCTTTGATCTAAAAAGTGACCAATCATGTGATGCCACATGAGTGCTCAACTACTAATGATGTGAATGCACGAGAATTGGTCTCACTTTTTTTTGGGGCCTTTTTGGACACCTTGACAAAAAACATGTTGATGTGGCATCATATTTGATGATGTGGCCATGAAACCTTAGTTATAAGTAGGGGACTTGCCAAGTAAGTTGCTGTAAAAAGTTGGGAGTGATTTGAAATTTCACATAGATACCTGTTAGAAGTGGGTTAGGTGCACGATCATCGTCCCTCTCCCTAGTCTCTAAGTGTTGCCAGCCACTAGTTTTGGGATATGAATCATTCTATAACTATATTGTAAACATAATCATTTGATTCTTCTAGTTGAGGATCAAATAACAAACAATAATCTAGGAAAACTAGTTTGATGTGTTTACCTCTTTTTAGTCATGGTAATTATCTTTCTCAAAATTGTTATCTATAGCATCCATTATAACCTATTTATTTTTGCATTGAGTAGAAGTAGAAGATTATTGTTAAAAAGTTTTCCACACACTTAAATGTGTATTGGATAACTATATTTGGTTTTCCTTCACTTATTCTACAATTTTATCTTTCACTAAGATATGGTTGTCCTCTAAATATCCTAGGATCCAAAACAAATTCATATCTCATGACCATGAATAGTTTACTTAACACTTATTGCATCTAGGTAATGTTTATAAGCATGAGCATAGTATTTTCTTTGAATATCACCCATCCTAATACTACTTTAGCTTAGGTGCACTCAATCAGAGAGTTTCTTATAATCAAATCCACTTAACTTGAACATCTAAATAATTGCATGATTAATATGCTTAAATCTTAACAATACTAAAAATAAATGACCTTTGAAAAATGTTTGATACTTTACCTCTATGAACATCATTTACATATAATAAATATTAAATAAACCATTTATAATCATAAGATATAAATTCTTAAGAACCTTTCCTTACAAAATGAAAAATAACTTTTTTAATTAGAGGGGTAAACGCTTTTGACTCGGAACTATGAACCGGTGGACCTCATCCCCAACATAAATACTCAACAATTACGTAAACCTTGATGACAAAAACAACACCACAACAACTTAACCATCATAACATAATATTGACATAAAATAAAAAAAAATAACTTATAATAAAACAATTAAATCAATAAATCATTGAATAGTCAAACTCTCTACATATTTTAATCTCACCACACAAACTTAGGGTTTAATTTAAACACTAGATCCCTTTAACTATAGTGCAAAAGTAAATATCAATCGTGTAAACCACCAAAAAAAGCTATGAGTACGTAGATTGCGGAAAGAATGAATTAATAAAGTCCATGATGCTCACAACACGACTCGTGATTAAGCGATGAAGCACGCTAACAAGGATCATCATATTCATGCCTGATCTTCATGTAATGAATGAATGAAAGATTTAATGACGCCCATAAGACTAAACAAATGGCGGGACCGTAGATCAACTTAGTTTGTTTCCAAACTTTCCAGACAGATCTCCGCTATTAATTGACTAGAAGGCTAGTCATTTATCTTATCCTCAAATAACCGCCGGCATTGCCCAAGAATCGGGGCCATTACTTGAGTATTGATTACTGGAGCATTTTCGTGACGCTCAGTGTATCCCATGACGGCGCTAATTCGCTTCTGTTCACCCCTTATTACAAAATAAGTACGTTCTTTCTTCCCAAGTTTCCTTAGGTGTCTTCCACCTACCAGTCTCACATCTAAGATGGTGGGATCCCATTCTTAATTGAGCAATTAACAACCTCGCTTTCCCTTTAATAGTTGCACCTAAATATGGTTTTTCACCATGTTCCTTAGCTGGGTTAAACTCTTTGATGTAATATGCTTTTTTTTGTCCAATCTGATTTGACCACATGGCAGTCCTGAATTTTTCCTTCACATAGTTTTTTATTTCACTGTTGGTGTCAAGACACTCATGTAATTCGATGTTCCACTTGTTCAGCCACTTGATGTTCTGTTTCATCCATGTTTTCTTTCTTCGGACTAGAATCTCCTCCATAACCGATTTGGGCCACCGGTGGTTATCCATGTTTTCGACCTTTTTTAGATAACTTAACAACCAGATTATCGCTGAAGCTTCCAAAGGAAAAGCTCCCGCCTCAGCTAACAAAATTTCATAAGGAACAGTAGCTTTAACTTTGAGATTATTTGTTATTAGGTGTTTCTGGATTCTTTCTATCTGTCTCCAACTGCACTTTGATGTGTTGCTTCCCCACACTTCGCACCCATAAAGCACAACCGGCGTGACAAGTAAACCAAAAAGAGTTTTCTTGGTTTTCCAATCCCAAAGTTCAGCTTTTCTACACCTATTTTGGAGCAAATAATAGGCTTTCCAACCTCCCTGTATCCTTTTCGTTCTACAGGTTTCCCAACTGAGCTTATAATGGAAGTCAATCCCAAGATATTTGTATTCTTTCACTATATCAAGTGGGCTGCCTTCAAAAAGAAAGGTATGCTATTTAATTTTTCTATTCAATGAGTAAATCATGATTTTGGTCTTGGATGTGTTCACTTGCATCCCAACTTCCTAACAAAAGTGTTCTAGGGCTTTTAGATGTTCTCTTAACCCATGAGTTGTTTTTGAGATTAGGATAAAATCGTCAGCATATAGAAGTAATTTTACTACATAACCTGCCAATTGGATACCATCCCCGCCTTCCTTGCTTAACCACGCTTCCAACTTATCAATGTATAGCCCAAAAAGCGTGGGGGATAGAGGGCAGCCCTGTTTAACTCCAATGTCGCTGTCAAAACATTCTGACATACCTTCACTTGTTCTAATTTTAGCACTGACCTTCTCATACAGCCTATGAACAGCTGCTCTATATGCATTTGGAATGCCTAATTCTTCCATCCGAGACCATAATTTGTCTCTAGGCACTGTGTCGAAAGCTTTCTTAAAGTCTACAAAGCAACAATAAGCTTCCTCACCCTGGTTATCCCAAATTTTCTCAATCAAGTGTCTAAGGGTGATGCAGTGATCGATGGTAGAGTGCTTGGATCTGAAACCTGCCTGTCCCTTTGCTCTTTTGCCCTCATTTTCTGCCCATTTGTTGATCCTACGTTCAATCATGCTCCCAAATAGCTTTCCAAAGATAGAGTTGACCATAATTGTGCGATAGTTAGATGGGTTATTGATATCACCACTTTTAAATAAAGGGATGACCACACTGGTAGTCCACTCCATAGGAAAACCTTCCCTATTGACATTGTTGAAAATTCTTTTTATGTGAGGGGCAAGAATTTCAGTCCCCCATTTTAAAAATTCAGATTGTAGCCCATCTATGTCTTGTGCTTTGCCACTTGCTAAGTTCTTTATTCCTTGTTTAATATCATCCACATTGAATAATTCTACTGGTGTGTTAATAACAGGAGGGTAGTCTTTCTCGTGGGCCCACTCGTAAAGAAGTCTAGCATATTCTAACCATTGGGCATCTGTAATATTGTTTTCCACCACCTTTTTCTTTTGCTGCAATTCCCTCCAAAAGCCTTTAGGATTATGTTTCCCAAGAGTGATTAGTTCCTTCCTTCTTTCGTTTACATACTCTATTTTTTTGGATTGCACTAACTTTTCATATTTTTTCTTAAGCTCTTTGCCCCTACCTCTCTTCATTAGCGATCTCTTGGCTGCCTTACATTCCTCATCATACCACGGATTTGCCGGAAAAGTGTTTGCTGTCCCCATCTTGGGATGAGACCTTTTGCACGCATTTAATGCCTTGTGTATTATCGGGATCAACAAATTATTGTGAAGGACATCAACCTTTTTTGCTGCTTTAGACTCCACATTATTTTCCAGATCATGGAAATGTTGCTTAAGAGCAGCATTGAATAATTCTCTATTTTCCTGATTTATGAGGATTTTACCCTTGGGAAGGGCTTTTTTTTGCGTGTGCATAACCTGTTTGTTGTGTTGGCTGATTGGTGAAATGCGTAGTTTAACCCGAAGAGGTAAGTGGTCTGATTTCATCTCGATAGGGCAGTCCTCAATATCAAAATCCAACAGTCTAGAACTAAAACTCTGGGAGCAAACCACATAGTCCACCACACTCTGACCATTATACGTTTTGCAAGTAATACCTCCAGACCTCGGCCAATCCCTCATACCATTGCATATAACCATGCCAAAACAGACCTATAAATAACTCGTCCACTCGTAACCGCCCAATAACACTTACCCTAGTTTGACTTATTTTGAATTTAAAGTAACATATCCAATAGTTGGCAAGAGGATCATCAAATTCAAACAGACGAACGTATTTCCTGTGTTCTGTGATTCACAAAACTACTTACGGAGAAAACAAGAAATGGTTAACGCTAGGACTTTTTAAGTGGCCCGAGGTGACACGTCCGAATTCCAGGGAAGATATTTACATATATGATATCATTAATTTTTTCAATCAACGAATCCCCATCTCGTATGATTTAATCACCTGACATCAGTAGTTTTGGCGGGTCTTCGTTTGTCACAGTGTCATCGGTGGTAAATGGAGTTCATGTTGAAGTGCTACATTTTATACTTTTTGAAGGTTTGGGTTCCCTGTCTATTCAAAACTGGCTTTCGGCATAGCTTTTCTTTTCGTAGAAAAATATTTCTCACGGGATTCCAACTGCTGAGCATCGGTTGAGATGGGGAATAGATTTGTTCACCAGGGTTTTGCTGCAGAGATGTCTGCAATTCCCTTCTGTCTGGGGAGAATTCTGTTCGTTTTGAAATTGCCCGCTTTGTTTTAGGGGGAATTATGTTTACTTACAAGTACCTCCTTTGTTCGCTGGGAGAATTCTGTTAAACGGAAAAAAAAGCTGCTTATTTCTGAAGAGAATTATATAAACTGACAAACTACCGGCCTTGCCTTTAGGTGTTTAAATGACAAGCCATCCACCATTGAACTAAGTAAAAATAATTGAGGAGAACAGTGTCTCATTATTTTGGGACATGGCGGGGCTGAAGGAGCCTCTTCTCCCTACTAGGCCTGTTGGGGCTCCTCCTAGGACTCTTTTCCAAGGATCAGAAATTCTGGGCCTTAAAAAGAGGGGCCAGGGAGCGAAGTCCTGGATAAGAGTAGGCACAAATGCGGTTTCTGAACATCTGGATGTTGATAAATTCACCATAATGAAGTGGTGCAGCCTTCCAGCAAGGGATCTGCGTCTTTTGGATCCA
The DNA here is from genome assembly GCA_007258455.2 of Sequoia sempervirens. Classification (NCBI taxonomy): domain Eukaryota; kingdom Viridiplantae; phylum Streptophyta; class Pinopsida; order Cupressales; family Cupressaceae; genus Sequoia; species Sequoia sempervirens. Next base: position 92,244 of record VDFB02062218.1, on the reverse strand, counting down.
GTGTTTGATTACCCTTCGACAATTTTAGGCCGGGAGAAGGCAATTGTGGTGAATTTGGAACAAATAAGATGCATTATAACAGCAGATGAGGTTCTTCTTTTGAATTGTTTGGACACCCATGTGTTAAAGTACGTTGCGGAGCTGCAACGGCGTCTGGCTTTGAGAAACAGCTTGGCTGATAACATGTGGCAATCTAGATCACGATCTTCTAGACAGGAAGATAAGGTGGATGTGACCACAGGCACAGAACCACAGACTAATCATCATGGAAGTGATAATTCAACTGATTGTTTTAGCAGTTCGTCTGCAGAGAATTTACCATTTGAATTCAGAGCGCTGGAAGTGGCCTTGGAGGCAGCATGCACACATCTTGACACTCGGGTATGCAAGTTAGTTGACAGGGATCTTTATGTTTTATATGCAGAAGGTCGATGGCAGTTTCTAGCATGGGTATAATTTTGTTGTTTTCAACTTTAGAGTTCCCTGTGCATATGTAGAACATTGCTATGAATTGAATTTTGCCATAACTTAACATGTATAGACTAGCTCTGTACCTTAATAGCAAATTAGATCTTCTCTAATATTAGAAAATACAAATTGGGGAATGCATGAGAAGATATACAGGAGCAAGTAGGAAGCAACTTGAAATAGAATAGACTAAACGAAATGGTAAAAAAATAAACTAATTATTACCAGATGTGAAGTTCAAAGTGAATTTATAATAGATGAGAATTACAATTAAAAAGGTGGTAAATATTTAAAAAAAAATTGTCAAATATTTTTTTGGAGGTTTACCATTTTCTCTGAGCTTTTTTTCAAATTGCAACTATTTTGCAGTTAAAGTTGGTTGAAAGTGGTTCCCTTTCTGTTGTATAGTGTATTTTGTATTCTGAATAAGGTGGAAGTTCTAATATCCTTCTCCTTTCAAAAACAAATCCACATTGCAGCGCTTTCAGGGTTTAGTTCATGCTGTATTTTTATTTTTAATTTTGTGGCATCATATCTACATTTTAAAGGCTACACAATAGATAGAAAATTTTTGGTTATCAACTCCAAATTTCAAAATGCAGCAAGAAATTCTCCTACTTATAATAAAAGGAGGATTCAGGCAGTAGGCCTATGAACATCCTTTTCTACAACCTTTCAAGTTTGCATATGCGCATTCACATGATATACATTACTAGCACCTTAAGCTGTAGAAGCCTTCAGGAACAAAACAAAGAAATGACAAAAGAGCAGTTACAATTCGCAAAAAAATTACAATCAACTGAATAATGCACTATTGCACTGGATTGTTTTTCTCTAGTCTCTCCCCTCAACATAACAAAAGCATTTTATTCATACATACTCAATAGAAGAGAGAATATTTTTCTTTGTATTCCCACACACACTTTATCAACTCGTCTGCCCCATAATTCTTCTTGCCAAAAACCCCCAAGTGAAAACACCAAATGCCCATATATCCATAATTTAAAAAGGCTCATATTAGCTGCGGTATTATTTATCTAGATATGTCCATAATTTACTAGTTTTTTTTTTCTTTCATAAGACAAATTGCACAAACAGCTCTTTTTCTCATTTGCTTTGGTGCTGAAATTCCGTGTGTAATATATGATGCATTCCAGAAATGAACAAAAACGAAAACAAAAGCAGCAGTAACTTGCCTATTTAGCAAGCACCTGCAAGCTCTTGCACACCTGCTTCACTTAAATGCTCCATCTACAAAATCAAAATCCCATAGTATTCTCCAATCTCAAAGACAGAAAGTAAACCTTATTGTGTTGCTGATGCAAAGGTTTAAAGCACAAATTTTTGGATATTTAAAATTAGTAGAAGGAATGACCATTAGAACTAGAAGATAAACATTCAAAGTGAGCCAGAGAAGATAAAGAAAACTACTAATTAACTGCCCATCGCCCTCACACAATCAAGAACTTAACTGTAACACCAAGAGCTCCCAAAAGGCAAATTAGAATCATAATCTCTAACCAAAAAGATACCATCGACTATATAACTACATGGAACTCCCACTGACCCTTGATTTAAAGCCTCTCATGACACCATAATTACTTGCTATAGGTTCCAAGGTTTAATTGTCTCGTGTATTCTAAACATACATCGCATTGTCTCATTGCAACAAACATACCAATGCACCATGATGAACAAAAAGGCCAACCAAATAGAATCTCCAACTTCATAGCATCATAATAGTCTATAGCAAAACCCCACTACACAATGAGCATTTAAATTAAGTACTCTTATTTTAGAAGATCGACATTCCAAGTGAGCTAGAGGAGATAGAAAGATTTACATTCTAAAATCTTTTATTCAAGAATTTAGGAAAAAAATTCCGATAAAGGCACAATGTAGTGGTCAAGACATAGCATTGTTGTGGTGGCCACCAAGGTTCAAACCCTCGTTGGGCCACTGAGCTTGCAGGCATGTGCCTTCACTAGGCTAATGTGCTCATAGGATGTGTGCCTTAATTGGGTTGTTGTGCTTGCAGGTTGTGGGCCTTTGTTGGGCAGTTGAGCTCGTGGGTTTGAACAAGGTGATAATGCCTTGGGAACTGAGGCCCCCCAATAGTGATCTAGGCGATAAATCCATTGGGAAGAGATCACTTGTAAGTGGTCTCTTTGGGCTTGAACCAAGCTAAGAACCCAAGTAACCCACATCAAAAAAATAGTTTGGAAATAATTAGAGATTTTTCCAAAAGAACTTTTCCTCATAATTTTGTAAGTTTCAAGCTTGAAAGAGGGGCATATTGAAAACAAAAATACTCCAAATGTAGAAAATCTAGACAACTTTTGAAAAGTGTGAACTTTAATTTGTAATAGAATCATAATATATATAGGATGATTGAAAAGAAGCCAACCATTGAGAACGGTAAAAAAAAATTATATGCCTACCTAATAAAAGATTATGTTAATTTGGGAGAAAAATATAGGAATGCTAACATGTCTCTATTAGAAACCATTTTAGAGAAATTACAAGTTCTCAGAACAGCAAAGCATACTCCTATAAATGAAAACTACTAATTTAAATACTTATATGAAAAATTTAAGACAAAGTAACCGCCCTAAAAGAGGAGCAGCCACGTCCATTTTGAGGAGAAAGAATTGAAGGTTCGATCAGCATGGGCCATTCTTTAATTTCTCAAATTTGTCCTTAGTCTAGACTTTCTTTAAAATGGAAGTTAGAAACTAGGGTGTTATCAAAAATCACAAAGGACTGCATCACAATCTGATATTTTTGAGGTAAAACCCTAAGCCATACAATCACCAAAACCAGAATCAGTGCCCTACCCAAAAGCTCAAACAAAATCCTGCAACATCTCTCTCCAAGCACTTTGCAGAAAATGTTAGTTGCAATTAATTAATTTTTATTGCCTTACAAGTTTTCTTGAAATTTGGATAGCCACCTCATTATTTTTTAACAATTGACAAGGGTAGATAGTTGTGTTCCAACTTAATCAACTTTATTCCCAGCAATTAAGACTGAATTTTTTCTCTACCAATAACAATTGTCCAGCATTGTGCAATTTTCCAGGATTGATTTTCTCAGCTTGAAAACTCATGCAAAGAGGCCTCTCAAGTTAATTACATGTTTCTTTCATTTACTAAGTTATTTCAAGCATACCTAATGTTGGAACTCAAATCTGCATTTTCCTTTTGGCTTGAGTCTGTTCCCTTGTGTGTACCTAGTTCATGACCACTCGTTAATAACCAATCTGAGATATCTAATCTAGATGGTCTTTTTCCAAATTTCTAACCACAGTTGGGTAGAGCATGAAAAATTAGGCCCAATTGCCTTTTACAATTTTGCAAAATTCTCTAAGGGAAGAAAGTTATGCTGACCCAAGTGTAGTTCAAATGCCTTTTCCTGCATGGTGCAATTCAGTTTGGTCTTCTCACAAGGTTCCGGTTCAATGGTTGATCCTTGCAAAAGGTTAAAAGGTGGAAAACATGAGAAATAGCTAACTGTCGGTCTTGCAAGAATCCGTCGATCATTTGAACCTCCTTGTTGGCCCACTTTTATTTGGTTCAATTAAGTTTTTTCACATCCTTTAGCTTTGCAGGCCGTTGGCTTGCTTTTATTCGCTTATGAATTTTTGATTGGAAACCATCTTTACGGGAACTTCATGTCAAACCAGATAAGTCTATTTTCGGCCAATTCACTTGGTATTTTCTGCTTTGCGGGAAAATTGTGCCCATCCAGTTTTGCAAGCATTTCAATGTGAATTGTCTTAGTTCTAGTTGCTGATGTTTTTTCCACATTTCCACTTGTTGATAGATTCCCCGGATTTTAGCTAAGTCTTTGCAGATGGATGGAGTCCAACTTCCCACACCTGCCTCCGGTGATGTCATCTTCCCTTTGTGGGCTTTTCTAAGTGAACTTATCCATTCCAATGCTCTTGTTCGGTTCACTTTCATTTTTCCGCATAAATCCTTTTGCATACTTTTTCCATTCTTCTGAGCTTCCACTTACAAACTTCTTCATCTAATCCAGATACCTTTTTCTGCAAGCTTGTTCCATCCCATTTTCTCGCATCCATGCCTTGATGACATGTTGACGCCATTGGTGAAACTTTTCATCTAAATTGAAATTTCGTTGTAGTTGGTAGGTTCACTTGGTTCTTCCAAATGTTCACTTGACAACCAACTTTCCGACATGTTTGCAGCGAGGCGACCAATTCCTGTTACCGGACGACCCGCTGTGCCTCGAACCCGCCTCGGCATTATTTCCGACTGTTCATGGTACGGCAGCACGCAGCGCCGCTTTGTTCGCCAGGTTCCCGGGTGCGCGTAACCGGGCGGTCTTGCTGCTGCCGTGAGCACCCTGCATGCATTTCAGTACCCAACTCCAAAGATTTAACCTGGAAGACGAACTGCAAACCCATGGGCCAAGTTAAAAAAAAAGGGCCCCAAATTGATTAAAAAACTCTTTTTTTTAAATTTTTTTTCCTCCTAACCCTAAAACAGCATTGATCATTTCATAGTTTACTAAGCATATTCAGACTTATTGCAAGAACTTCCTGTGTTCTATTTAGAACTGATGTATGAAGTTAATCCTCAGAAAATTAACAGCAGATAGAAGAAAGTCTGTACTCAATCTAAGACAAGGTTATAATCTTTTACAACTTCTCACAGTCTATTTGTAGCAGCAAATACATTGATTTATAACACCAGATAATAGAATGAACAGTAGTTACAAGTAATACAATGAGTTTATAAATATCTCAGACCTGGGAATGTGTTTGCCAGGGTAAATGTATGATGAATCTTGCGCGATCAATGATCAATGATCGTGAATATTTATCTTTGGCATTTGGCATTGATCAATGATCAAGTATCATACTATGAAATGATTTAGTTTTACACCAGACATTTCTTCTTTTTTTTTTGTATATATATATGTTCACACACGCACTCCAATGCGACTCCAAACCCTGTACCCCACTGCATCTATGTACCTGCCTGCACTCGCACTCAAGGCCTCAACCCAACTCAACCGTAATCTCTAGGAATTCCCACATGGTTCACATGGAGGCTGATCTTCTGCAAAGGCCTACGAAAGAAAGAAGATGATGCAGAGAGAGGTAAGTGAACTAGATAGGGGCTTGATATAAACATGACCTGATGGAGGAATTTGAGTGTCTAGATTTTCATCATTTTGGCTCCACATTTGCATTTCACTTACTTCTCTACCAAGTTAGGTGTCGTTAATGCATTTTCAATGGCCATGGTCTACTTGGCGACCTCATGAATGTGTTTGGGCGGCAAGATAGCAGCACATGGATTTGATTTCATCTACCACCATTAATATTGTGTTTTCCAACCACCAAAGTTTGATGCAAAGCACATCTTTCAATCTGGAGTGCTTGTTTTGGACAAGATTTATTCCTTGTCGTGGATTTTGAATGTATTGCTAGGATGTGATTAGGTTTTAGGGCCTGGGAATATCTGGAGGAGTTTGAGGGCCATTTTAGAAAGGTTGGTTCTTCTGATGGTTGGTAGAGGTGATGCAAGTGCAAAGGATTGTCTAGGGTTTCAACTCACACTCTATCCAGTTGCAGAAAGCCTATGGTTTCATGAAGCATGTGAAGAATAAAATGCATGTACAAATATTATATAGTGAATGTCTCCATTGTTGTTTGTATTTCTCTAAGGTCTTTGATAGATGTAAAGATTTTCCCTTGCCACATTTACTGGTATGATTGTAACATTTCATTGGTGAATGTAACAACATTCCAAATATTGCAAGCTTTGTAATGGCCTTTTACATGTTTCAAATGGATGTATGTAGTTCAGTTTGGATTACTAAGTATGCTCTCTATGTGATGTTTGTGGTTTGATGGCATACATGCCCAAATCATTTCTTTTTCCGTACTCCATGGTTTCCTTTCTTGTTATTTGTGACTGTAGCCAAGTGGATAGGCACTAGTCTCTAGTCCACCTTGCCAATCTCAAATCATTCAAAACCAATGAAGCATTAGTCACTAGTTTAGTTTAGGTGGTCCTTCCTGTGCACCCATGACTCTTGATGTAACCAAGGAATCATTCTTGAGTGAAAGTGTAGTGGATATATTTCATGTGGTTTGTGCTTGCACAGTTATGTCAACTATACATGGGTTATATGCAGCCAGCTGTTCTTAACCTAGTGACAATATTTGGGGTTAAGTTTACATTTGGGTTTGGTTGCAATGGTTTTAGTTGTCCATTTTGTTTGATTTCAATGCTTGTTAAAGCATACCCCTAAGAACACTCTCATGAGTCTAAGTTGAGCTCAAAATGTAGGAGAGATAACCCACTCTCGTAGAGTTGGCCATTAACCCTCCACAATCTATTGATGACCCGTTTTCACCCACATGATGACAACCCTAGCCTTGTGAGTGAGTTGGTTCTAATAAGTGGAGCAATGTTTTTGAGACCTAACACCTAACATCTCATCACAAGAGAAAACACCAAAAAAAAATTGATTTTTATTCCCATTAGTTTTTCTTGATAACAGTTCCCCACGGATCTCTCGAGTCTCAACCATTTAAAAAAGATGGAATTAGCTAAATTACAAGGGCCAATGTGCAGAGATTAAAGTATATGATTTTTTTAATTATTTATGAAAATACACTAAGTCGTCAGTCTTGGTATGGGGATGGGTACAGGTTTAGGTTTTGGGTAAGTTGGTATGACATTTCTTTCCTTGGGTATAGGTACAAGTTCATATGCACACACAACATATTAAATTTTTTAAAAAATATAAAAAAAGTAATACTCATCATTGCCAATAAATGAAATATTTAGGTACCTCATAGTTTGCTAAAAAAAATTGTAAATTCACAATATGATAATTCAATGATTTGTCAAATTTCAATACAAAATAGAAAATTACAATCAATATTTAATGATTTTATATTTCTCTTCATTTAGAGCATCAAAGTCAACATTTAGTCAATTTCATTTGAATCACAATCAACTGTAGTGTCACTCCCACTAGCTATGTCATATGAGAAGTTGCCTCATGTATAAGGAGTTTGGAAAGCTTTGCAATTGTAGCATCTAAGTCAGCACACTCAAGAGTTAGATTCCAATTTCTCATCACCAACTCATTGTAATCAGATCTCTTATCTAACAAGAGATGTAAGTTGGAGTGCACAAAGATTAAATCCTCAATTTTATTTAAACCTAATCGATTGCACTTAACTGAGTGGATAAAAGAGTATGTATTCCAATTCCACTTAGTTAACAAGAACTCACAACCTATTGAATTTGCATACAACATTTACATTTACAATTTCAAAACATAAATTATAAATTATAATACATTGTAGCAAAAGAAAAATGAGAAAAAAAAAGATATATACTTGAGAGAATTTTTATTGCAAGAGGTTGCAAGTAAATAGAGCCTTGATCATAAATGTACCACCATTCATGAGCATCTTTTTGAACTAGTCTTGAAGAGCACAAACATCACGATTCTTTCAAGATATGAAGTGGCCAAACTCACTCAAGACAACACTTTGTATATATACATCTACGAATATTCTCCATCTCTATATAGTGCCACCCTCCTTGGCAAAGAAGATATGAAGTGGCCAAACTCACTCAAGACAACACTATGTATATATACATCTAGGAATATTCTTTTGAATGTAGTCTTGTAGCCAACAACCTCTTCATCTCTATATGGTGCCACCCTCCTTGGCAAAGAAAGTATCTTTGACCTATAATATTTTGGAGACAAAGCAAATGCTAGGAGATGAAAGGGTGTGGCCATCATGTTCCAACAATCAACAATCATTTTTTTCACCTTTTTGAAAAATGCTTCTGTGCAGTCATACTCCTTGGCTTCTATTATGCTCCTTATATTTTCAATCATGGAGTCTATGCCATCTCTATGCCATCATAAATTTTATCTAAACATGGGCAATCTATAGCAACATACCTAATCATGTTGATGATGAGCTCAATGAAACTCAAAACATATTCCACACAAGTCCACCTCTCATCATTTAGGATCAATGCTTTATTTTTTGGGCTCTCTCTATATTTGATTGCCTTCATACACTCCAAAGAGTGTCGATGACCATAGTGCTCAATACATCCCACACCTTCATAAGGTGTCCTAAGATGATTGAGTGTGATGCAAATCAAGTTTTGACAACCTAACATTGTATAAAAATAAAACAAATTAAATTATTAAAGGTAAATGAAATGTTACATATCAAAAATTAAAAAACTAAAAAATAAAATTTCAATTACTTTCAACAACTCCAAGCTGGAAAAGCTCCTAAAGATGGCTTGTGACATATGATGATTTGTCACAAACATTTGAATCTTCTTAGCCTCCATTTGTATTTTTTGACCCATTCCATCTCTATGCCAATCTTTTGCAATATTAAGTTGAGTGAGTGGACAGCAAATGCTGTTCAAAAAGTATGCCTATATGACCCTCCACTATTGAACTAATTGGCCCTCCGATTTTCAACATTTTTCATTATGACTTAGACAATGTTTTTGAGGCCCACCATCTTAATGGATTATATGAGAATATTGACAATGGAAGTTGCATCATTCACTTGGTCCTTATAATCTACTAACTTCAAAACAATTGCCCCTTTAGAGGACATAACAATGACATTGATTAGTGATCTATCTTTGCAATCCTTCCATCCATAAAAAATGGACACATTTGTTTTGGGCCATGTATCCTTGATTGCTTTCAATGAGACCTTTACAGAAGCTTTTTTCTTGGCCAATAAGGTGGTGCACACCTTTTTGTAGCCATGACTAATGTAATCAATTGATGCATTGGCAATTGTTGTCACCATATCCCACCAATCTGTGTTAGTGTCAGTTTTTTATTTTCCTTATGTTAGGGGATATTTCTTTTTCTTACACATATTATTAAGCTTGCTTAGGTTATTTAGACTTGGTCATTGTGAGGACACATGGCACAATCAATCAATTGCATGTGTCACTCTCTCCCACACATGGGTAGTTGAGTCTTACACCCTATTTTGGAATTATATGCCACCTCTTATAACCATTAGTTTATCTTCATTTGAGTAGGTGCAACCATGTGATTTGATATTTATCAAGTAGGTAAAACTCTCGCCTATTTTGGGTGTTTGGAGTTATTACACCTCTTGGATGTATATGCCACTATTTGAGCTATATACAACACCCACTTCTCTTCTTTGTTAGTCAGAATGAATAATGTGAGCTTTGCTTATGCTTTGTTGCAATTTGTCTCTTGAATTCTCTCTTTTCAAGATTCTCTCCATTCCTCTATTTTGATCTTGGATCATCTCTCGATTGGAGTGTGTGTGATCTATAATCAACATCAAATCCTGGCTACGATTCTTGCTTCTTGTAAAATCTAACAATATGTTGATCCAACAAGGTTGAAAAGAATCCCCTTATCATAATTGCAACTAGTGATATTCTCATTTGCAACCTCTCTTGCCTCATTTTTGAAGACTTGTTTGAATGGGCCTCTTTTATGTGAAAGAAAGGAGGCATTACCTTTTTGGGTGGATAGTGGCATGAAAGTATGTGGGCTAGTTAGTTGCAATAAGCCACTAGAAGGTTTTTGCAATCCTTTCTTGGAAAGAGGATGTGCTCTTCTTTTGATCTATTACTTATCGTATCAGCATTCTCTTGTTCTTTCATATATCCCATTATTTGTTGTTTTGGCAACCCTTTTTATTTGGCCCTAGACAAATTCTTATTTCTAATTCAGAAATAGTGCACAAGGAGCTTTCACAACTTTTACTCAACTATATGGTCTCTTATTCTCATTTCCACATTGACTACAATGCCAACAATACCCCCTATCATCAGGAAGTTGTTCAATCATGGTTGGCAAAGAGATGTGTTACATTAAATTTAAATGAACTCTCTACATGTAGGGTAATTGGACTAAAATTACTAGCTATTTTATATGAACATGACAAAACAAAAAACATTACAAATTTATTATCACAACTTTTTAAAAAAAAAATCTGCATTATAACCCTTTTTTTTAATCAGTGAAAGTGGTTGTGAAGGGCCACACCCTTTGGAGGCCACAAATGGGGGATCTCCTCCCCGGCATGAACACAATCGAACAGTCCAATCCTGTGAGCACGATAGCCCAACAAGGGTGTTGGGATCGCAAGCACACCAGCCCAACGAAGCATTGGACCTTAGGAATGAACGCCTGGCACAAGGCATGAACGCCAATAGCAGCTTCAATGTTGTGGGTCAAGCCTACGAGCACATTGGATCAACGAAGGCATAGTGCTTGCAATCACAATGGCCCAACAGAGGTTTGAACCCTAGTGACCACAACAACACCACCACTTAACCATCGCATTATGGGATGAACCCCTGCATTATAACCCTTTTATTATGTATAAAAGGTTTTAAAAATATTCAAAACCTAAAAAAATCTAAAAATCTTGAAATTTTTTTCCAAAACTTGAAAAATATTACAATTTTGATAGATAAATCTTCCTCGTGCAGCTCTTTCTCTCCTATTGGTGTAGTTTTTCTCTCTTGAAGCCCTCAACTTTGAAGAAAAATGTTGTGACCTTCAAAAAACAACAGTAGCTTTGAGGCAAAAATGTTGTTTTACTCACTTGTGTTTGTGAAATGAGGCAAAAGAAGTTAAGTGCCCTCATTTTAGGGAAAAATTAGGTATCAAGATATCTTTTGTTTTCAAAAATGTTTAAAAGAGTGTTTTTTTTTTTGGCTAGTTGGCCCATGGGTACACATGGGTTCATGTAGGGTCTGCCCTAGGCATGTTGGGAACCTAGGGTGCTTGGGGTAGACCTTGGTCGAATTCAAATCCATACTAGCCTTGGACTTGGTCCCAGACCAGACTCATATGGGTACGAAAAGTAGGGGAGGAGGTTGGCAACGTAGAAAATACCAAGTTACAGCCATCCAAATTAGTTTGAAGGGTTCAACAAATGAGAAAATCCAATCTGGAAGGTCATGAGATTAATTACTATGGGTTTGTGTTGAACCACCAGCCCCACTTGAATTCTTCAAGAAGTAGGAGCCATTCTTTCTAGAATATGCCACTTCTGAAGGTGAAGCTATGTCCCCTCCAGCCTGTCTTGCAGCTTCAGCTCCCAATCCTTGCTTTTGGTGCGTCTTTCAAACCAACAAGCTCTAGATCCTTCCCCTTCATCTAGTACTTTTTGATTGGTTCTTCTTTTGTGAGGATTAGTCTATTGTATATCTCTGACAAGTCCCTAATAGCGTTGGCAGTGGATTGAGCCTTATAAGGCCTTCTAATCTTCTTCCCACCTATCTAAGGATGTTTTTTAATCTTGGGTTCCAGAGCTGGGGTTTGCCATATGATGGATGAAGACCTGCACCTAGAAACCTTCCTGTAGTCACATGGAGATCCCAGATGTACTTCAATATTTCATTTGAGTTGTGCCTCACAGATTGAAAGTGCCTCGTAAGAGTCTCGAGATTAGCTTCCATTGTCTTCATCATCCTGTCACCACGCACTTCTCCTGCTTCAACTGCTACCAACATAACTTTCTTGTTCAATATAGCTTTCTCCCTAGTTGGTATATAAACTGAACAAACCAGAGACTGCAGTCCAACGAAAAATCTCATATGATACCATAACTACCGAATTTTGAAGCATTTCTCCAACCACTATGGAATTCTTGTGCTTGACACTGTTTGCAAGATAGGAGTGAGCAAGAAGAGAACAAAGCAGGGTCAGATATTCAGGGTCAAACACAGGGAGGAGTTTCTTAAATCAAGCATTGGTGATAGATCTAGAGAAAAGATATTTCCTTTTCTGTCATCGATTGGAATAACATGGAAAAACTAAACCTACAGCCAAATCAGAAATCAGAGAAAGCAGTGAATACAGGGGATAGAGGATGATGAAGTGAGTGATAATGAATGGTGAGTAATAGAGAACTTAATAAAATGCTTCTACATGGGGATGTCAGGGATTTGATTTACCCTAATCTTAAAATATGTTTTCACATACCCCATCCCATTATACCAACCTGCTGCCACATAAGCTGTGATTTAATTGTAAGTATAATTTTAATAATTTCCTTTGTTTGACCAAAGATTACCCCTTCTAATGTGATTTCTTGAATGATATTGATCTTTTGATGAGTTGTAGATAACAAAGGGGTTTCTTTGTCCACAAGAGTTCTCAAACCAGTCCAATCATCAACGTGGGTGCTGAATGATAGAGTTATCAGGGTTTGCTCAACCTGGCATTAGCTAAAGATCTGCAGGCTTGTTTGCCTCACAGGATCAGTGAACTAAAGAAAACTTCTTCATAGTGATGAGTGAGGTGCTTTGTCTCATTTAGAATGCTGTCCTATTTCCAGCAACATGTGGATCCTCTCTTCATGTCTTGAACCATTAACTGAGAATTCCCTTTTGATCACTCAGTTTAGGATTCTGAAGTTCATTTCCATCCCAAGGCCTTCCCATTAGTGCGATTACTTTGGCTTCATTAATCATTCCCCATGGGATATGGATGGATGAGGCTCTAACAAACAAACCCTTATCATTCCTATTAAAACATGCCACACTGCTTAGACCTGGGTTGCCTCTAGAAACTCCATCAAAATTTAAGTTTTTTTCCTTACCCTACAGCAATTAACTTAAATTTTAATCTCAGCTCTGTTTACCTTGTGTACAGTTGACCTGTTAAAGGATATTAGTATCTGTACCTTGTATACATGTGTTTTGGGCTTCAAAAACTAGTGGATGGTTTAGTTTGGAGGCTAAACTGGAATCTACTAAGTGAGAGAGCTCAGATCTGCCATACAAAGCCCAAAACAGAGCTGTAATCTCAGAAAAAATCCTACCCCTAGTGTTCTGTGTAATGTTTATATATTATATGCTTTCTAATTCTATCTAAATCCAAAAGTGATTTACAAATTTCTATCGAAGGTAAATTTTATGAGAACCTTCTAAATCAAATCTTTTTTCTGCTACTTTAAAAATTATTCACAAATATTGCCATTTCAAAAATAAAAAACGTTAATACCCTCTCTACATTAAGAGTATTATTTTCCAAAATAAAAGAACTTTTTGGACAACTCTAAAAAATCTCCTTTACACATGTCTGAAGGCTATAAGTAAAAGAATTTTGTAACTTTGAAATACAACAACTTTCCCTTCCCAAAATGCTTTTTCCTCAATCATTTTAAGTTATCTAAATCGTTTACAACATATGCTTCACTTTTTGAGCATTCAATACATGATCTGGTTGTACAATTAACTTGTCTTCACTGTAAAGTGGCAGATCCGGAGCTGTAGCTATTTGTTTCCCAAAGGAAGTCGGTATGCAAAAGATGTCTGACATGTTGGAATTTCTTCCTAGTTGGCAGGTCCAACTTGTAAGATTCCTACTCTTACCATTTTTTGGGCTTTTTACTCAAGGAATTGAATTTGTTGAGCTTCCATATATAGAAGATGTATCTTGGGATGGAGTCATAAATTGTTGGAGTTGTAGGGTGATAAATTGAAGCTGCAAAATGTGTTTGATCCCGAGAAAAGTGAGCAGTGTTGTATTAGTTATGTTGAAAGAGTTCAAATTAAGGAGTTGTGTGGTAGAAAAAGAACCCAAAAATAGAGATGATATAGGAGCAGTATAACATTGTAATTAAATGTACAAATTGTTCGTGATGCAATATTGAGAATATTATCTAAAAAATTCCTGCAGTAAAATGTTTGAACAAAGATTCTAGTATAACTATATTGTGGTATTATAATTGTATTAGATGAGTAAACACCTTTGACAACTTGACATTGAGTTTATCTGATACTAGTGCATTGACAGAAGTGATAGCCATCAATTACTCGAGAGCATGGTTGGAGCAGCTGGTTAATCTTGTAATCTGGACATGCTCAAAGCACTTTTGAGGATTGCAAGGCCCAGCTTGTCCTGATCTTTGAAGATGGGTAAAATGAAAATGTCCCTCGTTCATACAAAGGGAGTCGCATACTCAAAACAGGGTTGGTAGAGCTAGGCTGGAGACTAAAAATGTCTTCTACTTTTGATGTTTACATAGTTTTCTAGTCTTTGGATGCAGTTTGCCAGTGCATGGCTGCATACAGTTGGCAATTGAAATATTTAGTTAGGACCTCAGCCATCACATACCTGAGATCAACCAATATAGAAACTCCTCTTCTTGAAAAATGTTGGTAAATTACATTCCAACTGCCTCACCATCAGTTGCATCCCAATGCCTCCTGCTAACACCCCCTGCCTGCAAGGCTACCTTGATCAAGTTGTGAATAACGCTTTTGCAATTCACCTAGTAGCCTTTCCCACGCCCACCACGGAAAGCTTAGATGGATGCAAGAAAAATGACCTCCTTTCCTCAGAGATGAGGGGCCTTATATTTGAATTGGAGCAAAAGCTTCAACAACCAATAAATTTATTTGGTGGAGCAGATGACTTTAACACGCGACAGAAATTGGTGGACATCAATGATTAAGAGCCAGTTCCTGGCCGGATTCACAAACTCCCCACTCTATATTGATTAAAAAAAATTGCATGAAGTGTACAAGTCTGTGGAAACATTGGAACATCCCTAAGGAATCACAATGATGTTGGCATCCCCCTGACGTTCCCCATTAAGGGATGTTCCCAAGAGACATCCCCATGGTGTGGGGGCATCCCTGTTTTCTTCAGAAGAGGACAGGATGGGGATGTTTTGTCCCTGTTCCCCCATCCCAAAATGGCTGAAAACTGTCCCCGGGAAACAATACTTTTATCTCATTTCATCTAAGGGGTTGCTGATGGTTATAATTTTTAAGGTCATGAGTCTAAATAAGGGCTTCTGGAAAAAACTGTGACTTCTGTTGTTTTCTTTTCAAATTGAGTTATTCCTAAACACTCTTACTTATAACCTAATGGACTGTTGAAACCTCATGTACATTATGGTCATAACTCTAGTTATTCTTTTAACTCTTTCCAAATATCCAACTGTCTCTTAATCAGTGACTAAATTTTAACCTCAACATATAATTGATAATATTATGTTCATTTTAAGTTTTGTCTTTAACCTCAGAATTAGGATTAGCATCAGGCATTGCATGTGAACATCATGCGCCTTGGGTTGCTGCTAATCAGTCATGTATGAAAAGGTTCATTTTTTATGTAGACCACAGATGTGACTGTAACTGCAGAAGTGTTTAGGATGAAATGGTTGGCATCAGGCATTGCATCCGAACATCATGCACCTTGGTTTGCTGCTAATCAGCTCATGTATGAACTGTATCATTTTTGACATAGACCACAGATGTGACTGTAACTGCAGAAGTGTTTAGGATTAAATGGTTAGTCTTAAAGTGCAGTCCACATGTGGATAATATATCTTGATTTGTGGGTGGTGTGAATATTTAAGTCACCATATAATATATCATGAATATCTCTGTTCTTGTATGATATGATTGTTGCAATTTCCTGCTGAGCTAATTTTGTTTCCTCTCACCCACCAGGCAACGCAACTGGAGATTGAAACATATCCTTTATTGGATGAATTGACTTCAAAGATCAGCACACTGAACTTGGAGCGTGCACGTAGACTGAAAAGTAGACTTGTGGCTGTAACACGTAGAGTTCAAAAGGTGTACATCTGTAAAAGTTTTATTTCTGATTCCTGCCAAACACGTAGTATTTGAATATGGAATGAAACTCATTATAGGCTGATGCAAAAAAGAATTCATCATCCTGATGATGAAGCACAGAGTGTGATCTGAAATTTTGATGCTAAAAACTACTACATAGTTAGATCCAGAAGCACTCTCAAACACTATCATGGACTGTGGAAATCTGATGTCTCTTATATTTTCCTTGCTAAACAACTGTGTTGCAGGTTCGTGACAAGATAGAACAATTGATGGATGATGATGGGGATATGGCTGAGATGTATCTAACAGAGAAGAAGGAACGATCAGAAGAGAAAACAGAAGAATGCATGGAAGATGCATTTTGTAGGGCACAATCTTTGCAAAGTTATACTTCTCTAGGGGCTGGGTGTTCAGTTTCCGAACCAGATTTCTCTGCACAATCTCCAGCTGAATCTGAAAAGCATGAGAAACAATTAAGCTTGGCACACATCAGGCATGGGAGTTCAGATGGTGGTCAAAAGATAGAGAAAAAATTGACCTTAGCACGCAGCAGGTATGAGAGTACAGATGGTGATCATGAAGACATAGAGGAGCTAGAAATGTTGTTAGGAGCTTACTTTGTGGTCATTGACAGCACTCTGAACAAATTAACTTCGGTATGCAGATTTTCTAAACAGACTTACTGTCAACAAATATTCACTTCACAGTGTGGTTTCTTCATTTAGGTTAAATTCTGTATTGTCTGTTGAAGCTGAATGTTGTAGAGAAGATTGCACAATCTGTGCTAGGTGCATGTCCAGCAGAAGGAATTTCCCTCCTTGCTGGAAAGGATGCATCTAGGGCTGGCTGAGTAATTTTCTCTGGTTTTGCTGGGTGTAAAACTGGCTTTTGCAGGGTTTCTGGATTTCATGCAAGTTGATTTGATTTCCTAATCCCTGGTCTTCTTGTGTTCCAGCTGCAGGAGTATATACATGATACAGAAGACTTTATAAACATTCAACTGGTCAGCAATTTTGGTTTAATAATCCTTTTATAGATATTTGATTTAGAGTGTGTTTTTCAATTAATTCTAATATTGAAAATTTGTTCTTGTGGCAGGACAATGTCCGGAACCAGTTGATCCAGTTTGAGTTGTTGCTCTCGATTGCAACTTTTGTTGTTACTATTTTTTCTTTTGTTGCTGCCATGTTTGGAATGAACTTCAACATTGGAATTTTTGAACAACCACGTGCTTTCAAGTGGGTTCTTCTAGTTTCAGGATTAGGTGGAATTCTTATATATTGTTCTTTCTTATGGTACTTCAGACATCGAAGACTGATGCCTCTCTAAAAAAGCGTAACTATAGTAATTTATGCATCCCTGGTATATAAGATAGAAAATTGTTATGGTTCATGGGGGAAAGTCCGGTCCTCTCAATGTTCACATTGCTCCTTTAACTAAAATGCAACAAAAATGTGTCTGTGCATTGGTTTGCAGTTGAAATGTATTCGGAACTTCCAAGCAGTCTCACCTATTGCTGGTTTTCATTCATCTTGCTTACTACTAAACGTTAAAGGCAGTCCAATGTTATTTTGCCTGGTCTATGGCCAGCCATCTGTTTCTGTGTTTCACGAAAAATAAATTTATGGAAAGGGGAAGAACTGAAGTCCAGCTATTTTGTTCAAATATGCTAATTACCTGTGTTCCACGCTTTGTTTTAACTTATTTTAAAATATAAATTTCTGCATCCAAGCTATTTCTTTAGAAAATCTTGTAATTACCTATGTTCCACGGCGTTTTGGGGACAGGGATGGGGGGACGGCAGGGGACGCGTTTGCGGGACGTTTCCTAAGGGGTAATTTTTAGGGGACGGCAGAGGACAGCGACATACAAAATACATATATATATATATATATATGATTTTTTCAAAACTTTTAGAGAGAGATGGAGATATCAATAAATTAATAATTGATGACAACAATATCAATATGTAAATCAATCGCGAGAGTAGTACCATAACAGGATAAGAAATGTCATTGAAGCATTATAAAATTTATCACAACAGTGTCAAACATCAATAAAACCATGGTCTGTCAATATCCAAATGTCTCAAACATGTATCCAAATGTCTAAAACTATTTGTGGTTCTTCTAATTTACTTGTATCTAGATCATCTAATATGGATGGTGACGATATTTTTGAACCCATATGATAATGCTTGATCGGTGATGACTAATTGTTGACCCCTGACATTATTATTTTTTAATTTTAATTTACAATATATATCATGACATTGGAGTTTGACTAATTGATACTTTAATGTTTTTATTTTTATGGTGGTGTTGTTTACTATACAATATATGATGCTATGTGTGGTATTTTGAACTTAACTACTACTGCAAATATGTATATATTTTTTATTTTTATATGTTTTCGTATGGATGAACCCAAACACAAAAATAAATTTGACCAAACACGAACCAATACCAAGACTGGTAACTTGGGACAATAGGGTTTGGATCATAAATAATTAGTGTTAAATTTATGTAGCGTCTTTTTGTCACAGTCTAGTCATAGAGGCAATAGGTATCTTTCTTTTTGAAGTATTTACCTCAACTTTTGATATACTATATCTGATTCATCTCCATTCTTCTAAAACCATAATATTTACTGAACAATCAAGTGATTGCAGAAGATTTCTATGAGGCATGTTAGAAGTTCTCCTCTACTGCATTTTAAAGAGCTATTAAAAAATTAAAATGAGACTTAGTAATACTAATGACAAAATGTTAATATTTTGTCTACATCAAACTTTAACCAAAAAAAAAAATTAAATTAATCCTGGGAGAGATGGTGGGTCTCGCGCAACCTTGGGAAGGAGAAATAAACTTTTAAAAAATTGATTTTTTTATTGTTTTTTAATGTTTGAAGCTCTCAGCCTGTAGGGGACAGCTAGCCTTCCCCGGTATGAGTGGGGACATTTCCAACGTCCGCAATCCGTACCGGGGACGAGGAATCGTCCCCCAAACTATCGGAAATGTTTCCTGGCATTTCCTATGAACTTTATTGTTTCAGGGATGGTAGGGGGACGTCCCCTTTGCATCCCTTCGTCCTGGGGACGGCAGGGGACGGGGACAGGGGGTTTTGGGGCAGGGGATGTGTCCCCGTGTAAACTTGGTAATTACTAATTACTGGCACATAATTTAATCAAGTGAAATTAAATTGGAGTTGTATGCATTGTCTTTGTTGTATATGGATTTCTAAGAATGACCTCGATCAATCATTTGAACATTTTTCCACCTCTGGAATTGTTCAACACAAGACAATATTGGAAGTCATAATCATTTATACCTCAAGATATCTCCAAAAATTAGCACCAAGAATGAAAATTGGATTAAAGTGCATCCTTTGTATGTCCTGCATGATTTATTAAGTTGGCAACCCTGTGATCATATGCAAATATTTGTATTCATGTTGAACAAATAAAATGGACCCTATGATCATATGCAAATATGCTTTATTCATGCTTAAGAATATGTTTGTAATGTCCCTTCTTGAAATAGGAGTTAATAATCAATAATAATAATAAAATTAAAATTTAATTAAGTTTAATGAATGGTCAAAAGGCATGAAATGAAGAGTTGACTCCCTCAAACATGTGATATAAAAGGGAGAAGAGTTCATTTGAAAAAGTGAAGGAAAAATGAAGGGAGCATAGGAATCAAGGAATGATTAATGGAAGAAGAAAGGAATGGGAAGAGAATAAGGAAGTGATTCTTTCAAGGGCAGAAATTATGAAGGGTTGTACTCTTTCAAAGGGTGGTAATTCTGAAAGGTTGTGACTCTTGCAAAGGGCAGACATGATGAAGAGGTGTGACTTCTCCCTTACATTGGAATATATAAAGGGGAGAAGGTTTCATTTGCGGAGGACATACAAGAGAGATCAATTTGGAATATAATTTATTATTTTAAAAAAGGCAGCAATGAAAGGTGGTGACTCAATTCTTATGAAAAGTGGTGACTCTTTTACCAATAAAGTATAAAAGAGAAATGATCACTTATCAATCATCACTCACCAATGCATCAAATCAGCACTCATTCAATCATCACCCATGAATCCATCAAATCAATCATCAATTATCAAATCAGCAAATCATCATCATAAATTATCAATTCATTCAATCAATCAAACATACAAACATCCATCATTCAAACATCAACTATTCAAGCATCAACCATTCTAGCCTCGAATCATTTAAATATCAATCATTAAGATAATCATTCAAATATCAATCACTGAGACATCAATCATGCAAGATGTCAATAAGCAATTGAAAGAATTCAAAAATCAATTTGAAGAATAATTTTAGAATATAAATTAAGAACACACACACACACACACACACAGAGTAGAAATTAACTTATTTCAACTGTGTTTGGAACCAATGTGAAATGTTTGATAGGGAGATGCAGTAGTACAGGTTCCCTCATCAAGTATGCCAACCCCAAGATGGCTATGCCAATACTTGGGGGCCAAGGGGCCAAATGACTCGAAGGCTCATTCCATGCTCTTGGGCTTGGTTGAGGAGGACAGGCTCCCGACATCCTATCATGCTTTCCCGTTGAATTCCTAATATGGTTGGCTGTTCGAAATAAGCTATGAAATGGATCCAAATGTGTTTAGGATATGGTGTTTTCAATAAGGATTATCTATGATCGTAATACTTGATGTTAATTAATTAGGATTTTCTCTAAGTTCTATTGTAATTGTGTAATTTATTTATAGAATACTCTTTGCAAATAAATTGTATTGTTGAAATTCTTATTTTTGGGCAAAAATCAGGTATATCCCCAAAAGGGAAATTACAATATTTTATTCATGTTGGACAATTTAATGGACCCTGCAATCATATAGATACTGTCCATGCAAGAGTATCAATTAACTTCTTTTCTATTCCAGTGATTTTATCTTCAATTTATTTTCTAACACATTAACTATGGTAATACAGCTGGAATGCTAAACTGGAGAATTGTGATCAGTATCTTCAATTTGGGGAGTTGAAATCTGAGTATTTTACTTTCATTATTGCCTCCTTTGGAGAGTGGCTGGCTCATTCAAATTTTGAAAAGGGTGCTAAAGGAAAAGGATCCTATCATTGTCCTTTGCTAAAACATTTAAGAGTTAACGGATATCTACCCTTAGCTAACATTAATCTTTATACCATTGCAAGCATTACAATAAGGATGAAGTGATGATTGTTTGGCCTCCAATATGGGTAATTGAATGATTAATTACAGAGAAACAGGATACAA
>VDFB02062218.1:0-70808 GCA_007258455.2 Sequoia sempervirens | reverse complement strand
AAGTATTTGTGATTTATGTTGTTTAACTGTGAGTAAGCAATGGTTGATTTGATATTAGTGATGAGGGGGGAGTGCTAATCAACTGGAAGCCAATGACTATATTATTTATCTGTTATGTAATATTTTATCTCACGTTGCGGCATGTTCCTCGTTGTTAGGAAGACAACCAATTGTTTCAGATTCTTAGCAAAGCAGATGAATGGTTATTGTATCTATAGTGAATAATTGATTGTATACCATCAAAGCAGAAAGAAGTCATTCCACCATGAATGTGCTTCCCCGTAAAAATAGGTTATTTCTTTGCTGCTGTATTTTGTTTCCACATATGGATTCTGCTGCAAGATGATTTTGCTCTCAAGTCCAGTCCTAATTATTTCGACATATTTCATAAGTAGATTTTCATGCTTATTATCATACCATTGTAGGGCCATGTTCTTCTAGTAGTGCAATCTGTGCAGGTTTTCCTCTGTTGATCATTAGAGACATCTAAAGATTTTCTAATACTTTCCACATTTAGAAACATGTCTTTTTCCCTAAGTATTTCATCAAAGATTATATTATTTCAACTTTTTGAGTTACAGTTATATAAATATTTTACAGTGGACTGTTTACCTTTAAGGCATCTATTAAAATCAAAGATAAAAATTAGGTTCACAAAATTCTAAAAATTAATTGGATAGTGGAGGTGGACACAAAGAGGCACAATCAATTGACCTTGATGAGTTTCACTATGGTCCTATTATTGGGACTCTTCAATGAAAGAATAAGGATAGGATTTAAAGATAAGAAAAATGTAAAGTGCATGATAGATCTAGAGTTTATGTTTATGGTGGTAGTACTTTTTGGAATATGTACTGTATTTTATCTCGATTAGTCTTCAAAACTTCAAGGGAAGCATACAGTTACATCAGACAAGATCATTGTGTAATCTAATGCATACACTTTCTTTGTTGGCTAACAAAGGATAAGCATGGATTATAAAATACCAAACTAATGGTCTTATGTTGAATTACAATGCTTCTTGTAGAAAATTGTGTAGTTTTTTGCATCAATATTTCAAATCACTCTATAATCTATCATCAAGAAGAGGAAAAATAGCTTGTTTGCATCAACATTTCAGATCACACTTCATGATCCATCATCATGGTATCAACATTTCAAATCGCACTTTATAATCCATCATCCAAAATAGGGGAAAATAGTTTTTGCATCAAAGTTTCTTTCTCCTCTTCCTAATGATGGATCATTGAGTGTGATCTTAAATGTTGATGCAAAATAATACACAATTTTCCACTAGAAGCATTGCAATTCATTATATGTGCTGTGGAAATATAATGTATTTAATGGTCTTATATTCCTTGAGGCAACAAACACATGGCTTTATTAGCTCAAGAATTGAATGCATAGAATCATGAAGAGTGAATCATTTCTATGCCAATAAGTTACTTTAAGTTGAGTATCATTTTTGTAATGAGTCCTTATAGCATTGCTCAAGCCAATGTTTTCAGTTTGCCAAAGAGAGTGAGGGAGTACAATGACCTTATTTTACTATGCCATTGTAATGCAGTTCTTCTTGAACCAAATATTTTGTATTCTTTTTTGATATAACATTTGCCAAACTTCCTGTCTTTCATTGAAGGTCTATCATACTTGAGACTTGAGATTATGCAAAGAATAACTTAAACCAGCAGTTGAAATTTTATGACATATATGAATTATTAGAAAAAGATCTGATCCATATTTACCAAAACAGATTTAGATAAGAATATGATTCCATTGATTATCATGTTGTAAGAAAGTATATTTTTTTCAAAGAATTCGACCATTGAAGTGGACACATAGCATAAGCATTTTTTATTGATTACACACTGTCTAATTTATTATCATCACAGTGAAACCTTCAAAATCCTTTTATACTGACACTGCCACTGACTCAGTACAAGCCCCAACTGACTACAATATCCTCAACATCTTTGTTCACAACCCACCACTGCATTGTGATATTTTCCATCCCTTCATTAATCTTGCTGTGATATTTCAGGCTTCATGTTTCTTTTCAAGATAACATAGATGTAAATTTGTTCATGCATTGCTTCCGTAAACAATTTCTACAATTTTTTCAATCTTGTAAGATCAAATTCATGGTAATAACTTGCAAATATTTAAAAGAGGTAATCAGTTCAAATCTTCAAGAAGCTTTGAAACTAAGATTTAATTGGCATAGATTTGTGCAATGCTTAACTTAGTATGCCAAAACAGGAATTGGCTGAAAATGGCATAGCTCAACCAAATAATTTGTTATCACCTAGCACATTTTGTGGTGCCCTCTAGATATGATCATTAAAGTGTCATTTTTTAGGGTACTAGACCAATTAATGGAGTAGTAGAAAGCACATAAAAATAATACTGGACTAAATCACACTGACCAATATGGTAAGCTGCTCAATATATGAACGATATTTAATGAAAATAGTATTACCAAGCAATAAAATGAAGAACTCCATGAACTTAATAGTGAAGGTTTCAACTTAAAGTATCTGGTAGTTTTTGTCCTTGAATTTTGTGAAAATGGAAGTGGGTTTTACAGTCTCCCTATATATCCATGTTGAATATTCTAATGGTCCCCTTCCTTGGTGTAATGGAATACAATAAAAGATCCAAGATAAGCATATTAAGCCTGCCTTTTTATGCATTTATGCAAATAAATATAGGTTATTTGGAAAAAGCATTTCATATCCCATTACATAAAAAATGATGCACTAGAGGGATGTGAGTGCTTTTTTGGTTCCTACTTCTGTTTCTAGGTAATTAAATAGTTCCCTTGATATCTTACTTACATGCCTAAGGATCTTCTTGTATTCAATTCAACAAGTGTATGTTGGACACCATATATATAATATTTGGATCTCTTCAAGATGTATGAGGAAGTGCTTGCCTCAAAATCCCTTAATTTGAACATCAATATGCTCTAATCATCAAATTGCTTCACCAGTGATATGGTGGGAACTTAGAGACCAACTACTTTGCTAAATGTGACCTATGAGACCATTGCCAAAGTATTATCAAGAAGAGGGAACAAGTTTTCTTAAGGGAAAATTATCCTTGATATCATCACTTCAGCATGGGAAGCTATTGTGTCATGTCCCAATCCTTCAGTCTTTCAAGCACAACTCAAACAAAAGAACTTAATATGTACAAGCTAGCACTTAGATGCACACTTACACAAGTAATATTTGGAAATTGTAAGAGTTGGTATAGAATGCTCTATACCATGCAAGATTCGGTTGAAGATTATAGACACCCAAGATCTAGGAACTTCTATGAAAGCATAAGAGAGATCAGCTATGAGAGAATAATTCTATTTTATCAAAAGATGCAAATGTACAATGATAATGGAATTGATTGATCGAATTAGATTACAAAGGGAACCCCTTGGTTATATAGGCCAAGGTGAGACATAGGATTGTAAATATCCTATATGTACCCTAAGTAGACTTAAGTAATTAGTGTGAATAGGACCTAGGTGATGAACTAGCTAGGTAAAACACCCCTTTCACACCAATGCCCCCTCTTAAATGCAACATAGGGAGAAGTAGACAAATGCAAATGATGCAAATATAAAGATGATGATGGGTCCCGACTACTAGGCCATGTCAGGTACCCATGTACAAATATAATCTCACAAATGGAGAAAAGGAAAAAACCCAATGGGACAAAACTCCTCAAAAGAAAGATGAAAACAAAATACCCTCAAAGAAGAATGAGAAGGAAAAAACCCCATGCGTGGAAAAAGTCCCCCTTATAAGAGAGATGAGAGACAATAGAGCGCCCCCTCAAAATAGAATCTTCTACAATGAGGGTAGCTGCCCAACAATAAATGTTGAAGATGATCCAATCACATCAAACGCCATTCCTCCCCTTATAAAAAACAAAACCGAGAATGTATGCAAGATGTCCTCCATTCTTGAAAGGAGGATGCGGGAAAAAAGATGATGTGTGATGTCTCTATATTCTGCTCAAGTGTCCCCATGTCGATGTCGAAATTTGCCACAATCAAGTCAAATGTTCCAAGCCACACTAAAGAAGATAACAATCCAAAATCTAATGGAGATGGATGTAGAATATAATCCGAAGACAAGGATGGCTCCTCCAAATGTTGATCAAAGGTCTCCACACCAATGCCAAACTGTGACAAATGACGAGAAAGAGAATGAACAAGAGGGTCTATGTGCTCCCCCACAACATCTAAAGAAGATGATGCAACTCCATACGAAATAACATCAAAGTAGAGATGAATATCCTCAATAGTGTCCTCCAAGTCTGCAAGATAGGACTCACAAAACAAACCTAAAATGTTTGTCAAGTACCCATCCAAAGTTTGTTTTGTACTTACATATTGTTGCACTAAATCAAAAGAAGTCGTCGATGTAGCGACACTAGTTTCATTAGAAGCAATAGTAGATGAAGGAGATGGAATATCAGCACGTCTCTAGAACCTCAGTAGATGAAAGAATACCAAGATTCAAATGACCATTTTGAATCTCCTCAAAAATGTCCACACTAGATGTTACAGTGTGTACATCAACCAAAGGAGCAATAGGAGCAAAATGTGAGGTGTAAACTCGAGATTGATGATCAACCTCCCCAATTGCAACTATATCTCTACTATGCAAATCCTAGATTATCACAAAATTTGGTGTGAACTCAACAATCTCTCTCGCTCCACCATGTGTGATCTAATAGGCAAAAAGGATATCGATTGACAATGAAGGCACACATAGAACATCATTAAATGCTCTGTCATCCATGTTAATAGATCCCTTCCCACAAACACACATGTATGTGTTGTTAGCCATCACGATCTATGATGATGAACAAGACTCAAATGAAGAGAACACTCTCTTTGATGAAGCCATATGATGTGAAACCCCTGAATCAAGTATCCACCTCTCTAACTCAAAATCTGCAACTGCAATAAGTGCTTGCCCCTTATGTTTCTCTGACTTTGATGAAGAAGAAGAACCTCTTAACATTGTTGAAGACAAATCAATTTGATTCTTTTTAAGAAGATGCTTTAACTCATCAATTTTTTTTGAATAACATTGATGTTCATCATGCCTTGTTTTCTTGTAATATGCACTCTTAGACTTCTCCTTCCTAGATGATTCCCCTTGAGAGGGAGAGAATTCATATTCTTTGTATAGCTTGTTCTTTTTCAGGATTCCCTAATTCTTTTTGTA
Organism: Sequoia sempervirens; assembly: GCA_007258455.2. Lineage (NCBI taxonomy): Eukaryota > Viridiplantae > Streptophyta > Pinopsida > Cupressales > Cupressaceae > Sequoia > Sequoia sempervirens. The sequence continues at coordinate 65,568 of VDFB02062218.1, read as the reverse complement.
CCTTAGGCTCACTAGCCACCAATGCTTGTGGTATAGAAGACTTGATGATACCCATTTGAATTAACTTTGCTTCCTCTTGGATTCTGAGAATTGCACAATCATCAAACTTAGGATCAACATATGTTACTTACATAGAAAGCCAATAGGTATGAAAGCCAAAAAGAAATGCTAAATACTCAAGACCAAGCTTGGATAACACATTTAGAATCAATTGTAAATCCTCTTTATCAATATTGCAATCTTTTAGTTGTGTTCTTAGTTCCTTAATCTAGGACATGTAGTCTTGGATGTCGTCAAAACCTTTAAAATCAAGATTCACCAAATCATTATCAATCTTATATCCCCTAATCTTATCAGCGTTACCATATAATTTTTCAAAAGTCTCCCAAGCCTCCTTATGTGTTTTGAATGATTCAACATGAAATTGTAAATCAAAAGAGACTAATGAACATATGCTTCCAAGTGTTTTCTCATGATTGATCTCCCATCTTGTCTTTTCTCTAGCATCAGTAGGTTCAAAAATGGTTTCCTTTAGATAGCCTAGATAACCAATTTCCATGAGATAGTTCCATATTGATTTTCTCCATGAAGCATAATTATATGGAGTTAGGAGTTCAATTTGAGATTTCCCCATTACATGAACACAAGCAAAAAAAACAATCAACCACCACAAGATTACCCCATCCCCCCCAAATTATTCAATCAAGAATCCCTCCTAGCAATATATGATCTTGGCACTTTATATTTAGTGTTACAGGTGCCACTTGCAAAAAGTAGTGAAGTGGACTTGATCTTAGTGCATGCAGATGCCAAATTTGGCCACAAAATCAAAGTACAATTGTTAGACAAAATGGGATTGATTTGATCACATCGCTACAAAATATAGGAAAAATTATGCACCTTTTATAAAAAAACTGCACCAAAAAATGTTACCATAGGGGCAAGAACAGAGCCCAAAAGTTCCCAAAATGAGAATGGTTCAACAACTCTTGTGAGAATCTACAAGTTTTGGAAAACTAGACAACAAAATAAAAAAATGATTGCACCACTATGAAGAGCACAAAATTCTACCCCAAATCAAAAAAATTGCTCGCAAAAAAGAGCTGATAAGCTCGAGTTATGAGCATTTAAATTCAAACTATAAAATCAAAAACTCCATTGGAAAGGAGTTGGTTGGTTTGGGGTCAACCCGCTTGTTGTGACATTTGACACATCGCCCCATTGCAAATGGGGACCCCCCGCTTTTTTTTGCCCTGGTGGTAACCACTTATCACTGTCTTTTACAATGAGGTCATCATCTCGAGAGTTTCAAGTCGGCTCGAGAGCTACCCAGCCAAGTCAATAACCCAATTGAACTGCCATGGACATCATGGAAGCGCCTGTAAGGCCCAAGAAACGAAGATCGCCTGTGAATTCGGCCACTGAGACTTCCTACTTTTTAGGAAATTTTGCTTTTTCGCTTTCATTTTTTGGCATTTTTGACCAAACAAGGTTCCTATTTTTTAGGGTTTTGCTTTTTCTATTTTGAGAAAGTTTCTATTTTTGGAAAGTTTCTATATTTGGAAAGGTCTCGAATTCCAAAAATGCACTCAGAAGTTCAAAAAAATCGAAAAATCACTCAGAAAATCAAATTGAAAATTGAAAAATCATTGAAAAATCTAGAAAAACAAGGTAAAAAGCATGAGAAAAGGTATCAAAAACATGAAAAATCAGACCAGATTCTGGAAAAATCATTGAAAATCAGTCAGATATGAGAGTAAAATCACAGAAAATTAACAAGAAAATCAATGAAGTTCATGAAAAATCCGGTTAAGTCTGGAAAATTCGCCATTTTCAAGAAGGAAAATGTCAAGAGGAAGAAGGTATGAAGGTCTGGAAGCTGGTGAAGTCCGCCCAGCACTAAGGAAAAATGGCAAAGAACATAGAAAGTCCGCCTTGCACTTGTCCTAGGACTCTTCAAAGTCTGCCATGCATGTCCAAAAGGGTTGGAAAGTCCGCCATCCACTCAAGAAGGAAGTGCCAAAAGCTTGTGAAGTCCGCCAGCCTTGAGAAAGCATATCCAAGGACTCTCTAAAGTCCGCCCTGCATGTCCTAAACTCCTCCAAAGTCCGCCATGTTCAAAATGGAAGTGTCAAAGGTTCTTCAAAGTCCGCCATGCACATGCCAAGAGGTTGGGAAGTCCGCCTAGGCACATGAGGAAGGAAAAATCAAAATTTTGCTAAGTGTTTAGTGCCTACCAAGGAAAATTTCGAAATTTTGCCTAAGTATAAGAGCCTAAAAAGCTGGAATCAAGATTTTGGCTAAGTGTTGTGATATTTCCAAGAGGGTAAAGTAGTAAGGAAAATGCTAAGAGCTTTAGAAGTCCGCCATGTTCAAGAAAGATGATCCTAAGACCATCCAAAGTCCGCCCTAGAAAAGAGGGACATCCAAAATGCTTGTCCAAAAGGGTTGGAAAGTCCGCCATGGTCTATGAAGGGAGAAAAAAATCAATTTTTGCTAAGTGTTGGTGCCTAGTCAAAAGACAAATTCGAAAATTTGCCTAAGTATAGAGGCTAAAAGATGAAAAATGGAGATTTTGGCTAGGAATCATGACGTTCTCAAGAGGCTAAGTGCTAAGTTTGAAAGGACAAGTGCTAAAGAAGTTAGAATCCTGGCAAGGAATAAAATGAAGTGTGCCTAGCACAAAAGAGAAGAGAAATTTGAATTTGGCCTAAAGTCTTAAATATCTAGAGGAAAAATTGACAATTTTGGCCAGAGAAAATGCACAAGGCAAGGAGAAAGGAAGGATCGCCCTTGGCCAGAAGGAAGAAGAATTTGTCAAGCATCAAGGAAGTTCTCCCGATGAAGACATCCAGACAAGGATTTTGCCTAGGAAAATTCAACTGAGCAAGAGAAAATTTGACTTTGGCAGAAGAAAATAAGCCCAGTACAATTAAAAGTTTGCCATGGCAAAGAAAAATAGGGATCTGGCATAACAATTGTCGACGAAATGGCTAAAGTTTTGGTTTGGCTAGACGGAATGGGGAATAAAATTGGAAAATAAACTTTGGCCAAAGAAAATGAAGAGGAGATTGGATAAAAAATAAATGACAAAAGTCTTGGAAGTTTGCCTTGATAAAATAAATAAAACAAGTCTCAAAGAGTTCGACTTCTAGAGAGAGAGTATGGCAAATCAGTGAGAATTCCGACTTCGGGAAATTAAAATGGAGAATTAAATATGAAATATGCCCGTGCCAAGATGAAAATTGCAAAGAGAGTATGGAATTCGCTTTGAAATGATAAATTCGACACAAAATTCACCGTGACTTCAGGAGAGAGAGTGTTAAAAATTTAACTTCGGAGCTAGAATTCAGGAGAGAGAAAATCTGAATTTGTTTATTTTATTTCTTGCAGGTGGATGACGACACGAGGCGAATCTTCAAAGAAGAAGCAATGGCGTGGAATGGTGGCAAGTCTGCTTCAAGCCAAATGGAGTGAGGGAAAAAGGATGGGACAAGCATGAGAAAGTCCAACCTTGCCTAAGCATAGCATGTCCAAACCTTTGTAAGGCATGTTCAAGGCAAAATAAAGTCTGACCTGGATAAGAAAATGTCTTGAGCATCATGAAGTCCGACTTTGATTGAAGAAAAACGTCCAAGCTCATGTGAAGTCCGCCCAAGGAGAGGATGAGAAAATTAGCTAAAACTCAGAAAATTGGCTAAGTGTTGATACCTTGGGGAGAAGAATTCACTAAGTGTTGGACGGAAAACAGGAAGGATGAAGAGGAAAATAAAGAGGAAGTGAATAAAATCCTTGTCCAAGGATGGAATTTGTCCTACATAGCACAAGCCAAATTCAAAATTGAAGAAAAATCCACAGGCAAAGTTTCATCCAAAACCTTGGCTAAATGTTGAATAGTCCGTGTGAAGGTGGTACAAAATGAACTTGAATAGCCAAAATTTGGCTAAGTATGGGAAATACTTCACAGAGAAAATTCCAATTTCCTCTATCATGGCGAAAGCACAGGGGCATTCTTCTCCAAATTCAAGACACTTGAACGGATATCCAGACATCTTGGAAGGATTTCATCTACAATCCCAGACCTGTTGAAGCAATCAGGGCAACTTCTTGAGGGATTTCATCTCCTGAAGAATTAAAAACAAACTTCCAATCAGAATCAGATGGTGACAAGAAGAGTGTTCCAAACAGATCTCCATACTTAGACAATTTCTCGGCACAAATTGGAGAATTCAAAGAGGAAATCCAAAGTAATAGCATCAACCTAGTTCAAGCAGGAGGAAGTTCAAGGCAACCAACTTCAAGTCCAGACACCTCCAAGGGGAGAGTTCCAGACCTCAAAGATTCCAGTACAGGCAAGAAGAAGAAATCAAAGTCTCAAAAGGAATCCAGGATCTAAGCTAGGAAGGAACAAGCGCAAAGGACAGAGTCATCGACAGGAAAATATTCTAAGGAAAGCACGTGGAAGAAAACAAAAGCAAACCCTGAAGACACATCCAAAGACGCCGAGGTGGTCATGGCCATTTCTCCAACCAAATTGTTCCAAATCAACATCCAACAACTTTCTATTTTATCTGTTGGTTCATATTTGGCAAGAAGGACAAGTGTCCTCGAATGCAATTTTCTCATTGGTCGAAGGGTAGCAAACCCTAATTAGGGTTTTATTTGTAATCTTGGCCGTTGATTCCAAATCAATCTTGGCCATTGAGTTGTAATTGGGGAGCCTATAAATTGAGCTCGCCCCCTCATTTGTAAGGTGTGGAGACAGAGTATGAGATTGTTGCATTGAGACTATTTCGAATAATAAAAGCTCTTATGCATGATTTGCTTTGAATAACTTTTATTGTCAAATAGTAAGCGAGGTTGCATATCTTCTTCCGCCATAGATTAAAGTTAGAATTAGATTAAATAGAATTTGCTTTGAAAGTTGGTTAAGTGAATGAGAGATTGATCGTATTGATTCAATGGTGAAGTATTGCTCATACTTTCGGAATGGATGATTTGCATTCGATGCAGTTACCGAGCTCATGTACTGCAAAGCCAAATCAAAATTTCATTCGGTATTTTGGAAAATCATTATCACACCCCTTGAAGATTGCACCCATTTTGCGTATGTTGTCCAGCAGGAGGCGAAACAAAGTGTGGTTTATTCCCTTCACCGGATCTTTATTGTCTCTCAAATTCTTAGGCATAGAATAGATTCCCCTAAACCCTTATCTTTTTGCTTTTTTTTGAGATCCACATTGAAAGTCCTAATTGAAAGCCTTTAATGACAAATTCCCTAAGTCCTAAACTTGTGAAGATTTCCTTAACATAAGTCCCCTTGTTTATTACCAGCAAATCACAACGGCCATTGAGCTTATCCACACGTCGAGACCCGACTAAAGAAACCTTGGAATCGCCATATGATCTTCTCGCAATCTTAGCATACGCGGTGGTTTTTCAAGAGAGGATAGAGTGTCTTTGGACATTTTATTTCATGTGTTCGGTGGATGATAAAAGCGCATAACAACATGCCGATGTCACATTGGTGTAATGCTAACATCAACAAGGACAACAACTGGAATATGCACCTGTGGTATATGCGAGGGAATATTCTCTTAAGAATCTTCGATCGTCAATAAAAAAATTTGCCAGCAAAATCTTTTCATAACCTAAAATATTCTTAGGTGTTTGTGGTAAGTGGAGGGGGCATGGGCCCCTGGAAGCTAATTAAAAGCTACCATGAGGTAGTGTCCAATTTTTCCGGTATGTTGCCAATTGCAACACAATCTGCAATCCCACAATATAACCTACTAAAAAATAATATTAAGAAAAAAAAAATTAATAACCATACCACCCGATGTGTGCCTATGCAAATGAGTGATGCCAGAGTCTGTAAATCATATGGATAGTCGTACGACAATGGGGGCCAAAAAATTCCCTTAGGGCTTGGTACAAAAATCTCCAATTTTGATGATTTGATAGTTGATCTTAGGATTCTTAGACCTTTTGGATGCGATGTCAAGGTCAAATTTGACCCAAAATGTTCCAAAATTGAAGCTTCCTTATGGATATGACAACCACCTCCTAACTTCAAAACCTTGTAAATCTAACCTTAGATGTTTGATTTGGACAAAACAAAAGGTGAAATTGACTTTCTTGGACACTTTGATCTCAATGGTGAACTCAAATTTGCACCAACAAGCTCCAAAATGAACCTGCAATACAAAGCCACAAAGAGGAAACCCCAAATGTGGTATTTCTATCAAGTCTTTTTGATTCTCTAAGTCATTATTTGATGCAAAAGAAGAGCATACTCAAATTTTCAAGATTCACCAAAATTTGCAACCTAGATCTTTCAATAAAGACTAATAAGAAGCAATCCCACAAGCTCTGATACCATGTAAGAGTTGGTATAAAATGTTCTATACCATGCAATATTTGGCTGAAGATTATAGCCACCCGAGATCTAGGAACTTCTATAAAAGCACAAGAGAGATCATCTATGAGAGAATAATTTTATTCTATTAAAGGATGCAACTATACAATGATAATGAAATTGATTGATTAAATTAGATTACAAAGGGAACCCCTTGATTAGATAGGCCAAGGTGAGATATATGATTACATAAGATTATGACATGTCTTAATCTCATGACTTGAAACATAAAATGATTAAGTATCCTGTGTACCCTAAGTAAACTTAAGTAACTAGTGTGAATAGGACCTAGGTAATAAACTAGCTAGGTGAAACTAGCTGGGTGAAGCCACAATAGTGGTTTACAATTGAAGTGAGGAAGAAAAACTCATAGAAAATGAATGCATGGCAAAAAAAATGATTTTAGGGGTTCATACGAACCTATTGGTTCAATCGAACCCGTTAGGGGTTCGCTAGAACCTAGGTTTGGGTGAACTCTCTTAATACTTTCCCGCCAAAAAAGCCATCAAAACCCCTTATAGAAGGGGGGTTTGAATGAACCTGGTTCGCTCGAACCACTAGGGGTTCACTCGAACCCCTAGGGGTTTGTTCAAACCCCCTTTATTCCTCATTCCCTCCTTGAGACACAAAAAACCTTGAATTTTGGCACTTCAGAGCTCGAGTTGAGGATGAAATGGAGGAATTTTCACAAACCCAACTTGAATCAGGTAGTCCTCAGAACGAGCTATCCAACGAATATAATTTTAATATGTTTTGGTTTTATTATGTATTTATTTTTTTAGTTTTATTAAACATAGGTTTTTCATCGAAAATGAAGGTCTCTGTTCTACACGTGGAAAAATAGCAGATTATCAAAAAAAAAAATTGAAAAATATGAGTGCACCAGATGTTGAAGTCCTTGATCCAACAAAATAAATAAATTGAATTTCAATATATACAAAAAAATTTATGTGTTATACGGTCGCGCTATGTCTAAATTGTAATTGGTTTGACTTTGAAACTTGATTAAAGAAAAAAATATTCAATAAAAAATTGTCTAACCAAGTGGAAGCACTAGATATCAGAGTTACAAATCTAAATTCGAAAGAATTAGAATTTTATCCTTCATGGAAAAAAAGTTGTGTTATATAGTGTGCGTCACTTTTTAAAAATGTTGTTTTTTGAAAAAAACCAGTTTTTGTGGGAGATGGGAAAAAAAGTGCAATCTAATTCCAAAAATTTTGAAAAAAATATTTTTAGAATCTATAGACAAAATGTGACGAAACTCTAGTTTTCATCATCTTCAAATTCTTCATGGTTTAGCCGCTATAGGTGCCCGAATGTGAAGATTTAGTTTAAAAAATAATTTCAGTGTCCAGTTTGGCCAAAAATTGTAAACCACTATTGTGGGATCACCCAGCTAGGTAAAACACTCCTTTCACACCACTAGAAATGAAGAGATATTTTCTAAACCTAAAAAATAAAAAAAGTAAGACATATAGCACCATAAAATTAGTTAGGTTTATCTTCAGGGGCAAGGAATTTGATGTTTATAACTTTATTGTATCAATTTGTTGGGAATCAACCTCACTAATTAATGGGTACAACCAACCTCAACATAATCTTCATTCCTTGAACTAAGGCACCAATTAGTAGTTTTCACTCAAGGAAATAAACTACCACCCAAACATCATAAAATCTTAAAACAAAGTTGAGGCAGCAACCAACAACTCTTGGTGATCAACAAATAACCTAGATGTCATTGAACCAAGTTGTTGCTACCACAACTACTGAATTAAGTGGGGACAAAGAAACAACCCCAACTCAGGCATTGCCAACCTAATATGCTCATTATCAAGGCCCAATGTCATATGATTTGAAGGAAAAGATGAAGGTTACCGAAGATATGATTGTTGCAGCCCTATCATGCTTTGATCATATACACAATGTCATTGAAGATCTCTTTTGGAGGGCTCAAATTGAGGAGAGGAAAAAAGGAGTTGCAAGTGGAGTCTAATCAATTGTACAATATTAGAGAAGAATTAGAAACAATGAAAACATATTATGTGCAATTGCTTAAGGACAGGGATCTAGCCGTGAAGTATGTTGAAGACAAGGAAAAAGAGGATGATGATCTTTGCTTACAATTAAGTATGGCTCGCTTTTCTTTAAGCAAAGCAGAAAATTTCAGTTTTTGTGCAACTACATGCAAGGAACAAGGAAGTGAAACAAGGAAAATGGAGATCAAACAAATTGTTGAAGGGATTGATGAGCTCCATGTAGATGAAATGTTGCATAATGTTTCTAACACTCATCATTTTAGAGAGGGTTGACATGATGATAGAAATGGGAACCTACATCCTGAATATGAATTTTTGAATTTTGAGGGTCAATTTCCATATGAAGATGCAGATTGCAGCCTTGTTATAGCAGGTATAGCGAGTAGTGAAGGCAGTTTTCAACATGTTACACTTCAAGAATCAGCAAGTGTTGATGAGAATTCAGAATTGGAGGAAGGTGTATATGAAACTTATGAAGACACCATTGAAAGGAATGAAGAAAGTGTGGATTATATGAGTGTTAACAACAGCCATAACATTGTTGGTGTAAGTATGGTTGGTGATGAATATAAGATATGGGATCCAGGTAAAACTCAAGATTGGGTTTATGAACTTTCTAGATCAATTTTATGCATGGGCTTTAGGCAAAATTTCAGATTTGAAGTTGATGTTCATTCCCCAATCAGTCAACACATGATTAATGTTGCTTGCAATCAGATGGTTTGGTCTTTGCTCTTAGACAATAGGTGGAGTTTTTGTCAATGGAGGCTTAATGATGAAGATAGCTTTGACATTTGGGAAGTCCCTTCAATCAGATTTTGGCTCTTAAATCCTTTACATACAGGAAATTTTATTCCTTGCAACTGCTGCTCCAACGTTGAAATTCTGATTTTTACAGATTTGGCTGATGAGTTGATTGAGATTCAATATTTGATGATTGTATGGCAACAAAGTATGGCATAATTTTCAGATATAAAATTCAGAGTTGTTTCAGTTTGGGGGCAAAGGTTGACAGTTTTGAGTGATCAAGGGAGGGCAAAATCATATTTGGTATGAAGAGTTGATTGTTTTTATCAGAGTAGTGCAGCGGCAACTTGGTGGCTACTTTCACAGATTGGTATGGGACCCTAGAATCACAGTTGGTTCATGTGGTTTCATGGTTGCGCTGACACTGCTTGAGGACAAACAATATTTGAGAAGGGCAGATTGTAATGTCCCAAAATTTTATAAGTCGGCATTGTGGTTAAATAATTAATTTAATGTTGTCGAAAAGGCTTAATTTAAAAGACAACTAAAATTAATTATTTAAATAAAACAAAAGTAACTTAAGTGGAAAAGTTAAATTAATTAAGTTACTTTTTATGAGTTATCCAAAAGAATTAAATTAAAGGTAAAATAAATAAAAATAAAAATAAAAAACTCATACGTGGCTCCATGATAATCATTGATATTTGTTAAGGGGGAAAAGTGTTCCGGAGGAAATACACATTGGCGCAAGCATTATTAACCAATGTGACCTCAGATAACAATATTTCACTCTTACAAAGAAAACAAGCGAGGAGTATATTCATCTCTAATGTGACGGTTGGACGCATTACTGGACAATTTCCTTTTGACTATTCTACTCAATAGAGGTGGAGTCTGAGATAGCAAACTCTCGAGTATTTTCTAGTTCAAAGTATTTCATATACATTATTATGCAATTTGAATGTTGTATACCTGCTCACATGTAAAGGGAATTGAGCTTCAATTATGAAATGAATATGAGTCTCAGGAGTAATCATTGTTGTAGTTTCCATAATGTATTTAATTTGGTATGTTGTTAAGTGTTTGTATGGGAAGGAGTCCTTTCAGAAATTAACACGCATATCTTTCCATTTTTTTAAAATAATCGGAGGATGTCACATATATTAGCAACTAGCAAATAGTTTGACAAAATGTCTGAGCATCTATATTGGTGAAATTGAAAAATGTTTTGCACAAAATAGGGTAGGTTCTTACAAACATCCTAACCCATTTTATTTTATCTTTTGTTGAAAGGATAAATGTCTTAAATCATTTAGCAACCCATTGGGTATTGGGAGCTCAAATCATAGGTGCACAAATAATTTCCCTCTTTTGGTTTCACCCCAAGGACTGAGAGGTATCCACTCCCCCAAAGTTGTTTAGTGCACGATATGCTCATCCCTTTAGATTGTCATGGGCCATTGCATTCAACAAGACTTGATCATTAGCGGGTTCTTTATGAACTATTCAACTTCATTGATAAACCAAAGACCACATGCTTTTATCTAACCTATTTTACATATGTTTTCATCTATAATAACCACCATTAGGCCAAATTTTGATTGGTATGTACCTATGTACAAGGTTCGAGTTCATGTTCATGTTCGACAACACTAAAATTTGGATGAAGTTCAATAAGAAGAAAAAAAAATGGAAAAAAATTGGATTTTTTAAAAATATAAGAAATAAATCCTCAAAATTACTAATAAATAAATAAATAAAAACCTAAATTTAAAAAAAAAACAAATAAAAATTAAAACCTATATTAAATTTAAATTTATTAAATGTTAACATTAAAAAATAAAATTTGGTAAAGAATAAAATAAAATAATATTAAATGTTAAACTTGTTACTAAAAATTTAATTAAAAATAAATAAAACTTAACAAGAAAAAATGTTTATTATTAAAAATAATAAATGAATCATATTACATTTTTAAAAGACAACTTAAAAAAAAACTATTAAAAAAACTAGAGAGGGAGCCTAGAAGAAAATGCGGCCTGCTTTACTTACAAGGACGTGCGAACCAATCTGTAATGGAACTTGAATGCTTGTTCGAGTGGACGCATTGGCAAAAATATGATGTGCTCGTAGTCGCAGCTTGATCCCAATCCAGACTATGGAAGTTGCATAGAACAACCGTCAACCACTGAGTTTGTGCAGTCTTGCTAATTGCCCATCGCCTTTAGGGTTGCAAGTTTTGCATATAACTTGCCTTGGCATTAATGTATAGGAAATAAAATTTAAAACCCTAATATCCATGCTTTTTAAATATATATGTCAATGAAAACATCTCGCCTTTATTTTGTATGAATATAATGGCATATTTTAATGAATTTTGTTGAAGATGACTGAATTTTGAATTTCAAGAATGAAATTCGGCAAACCCTATGACTTATACTATGTGGTACTTCTCAAATTTTCTAGAGTGTGCAGTGTCTCCACAGCCTTTTGCAATTAATGAAAAGAAAGAATACCTTCCAGCCACATAGCAGGAGTCAAAGATGAAGCCATTAGAAAAATAGCATGATTACTGATGCAAAATGGCTGTTTTGAGAATTAAAGATGATCGACATCATTCGCACTGACCATGCTCAACAACAGTTTCCAAGCTCCTCAATGCCAGAAAAATTGCTGTAATGACCATCTTACTGTGTTGCACTTTCCTCTAGTTGCATTACTAGAAAGTTCTAGAATGCATGGAAGCCATCATCACAAAACTGCTTGAAAACTGAAAAATATTCACAACAAAAATGGTAAGAGATATACAATCAGATACCTCAAGTCCCTTATTCCTGCAACTGGTTGCGAAAGTCATTAGAAACAACCTTTCTAATTATCTGTTCAAAGTAAATGGAAAAGATCTGATACTTAGTCAGATGCTTGTATATATCTATCAAAGTGATGAGAAATCTAAATGGAAAGATTTGAAAATATGATGACCGGCCTCCTAGTAGAATATTTCAGGGGCAGCAACAAATCTGTAGTAGCATAATAGCATATCAAAAACAATGAATTCACTAAAAACCTCAGAGTTCCCTCTTATGCTGAGACAAATTTCAAATTTGAAAACAGAAAGATATAAGCATGAGAAAGAAAAGGGAAAGATGAAGTGAAAAAGACCTAAGCTTTTGAGAAAAGTTACTGATATTTGATCAGATACAATTACAAGGCAAGGGGCAACAAAGTGGACTTATATTTCCCCCAAGAGAAAAAGCTTTAACTCACAAATTCACAAATACATAGAATCCAGAGTTGACTGATTAGGTAGGTTAGCATATATCCCTGGTGTAGGTTCATGGCCATTAGCAATCATATCTTTAAGGACCCCATATGCACACTCTATTTTTCCTGCTTTATTGAATCCTCCGATCAGTGCATTGTAGGTCAGAATATCTGGTTTCAGTCCCTTCAATACAAGTTCTTCATACAATCTGCTTGCATGTTCTACCATGCCTACCTTTCCAAGGTTACGTATCAAGGAGTTATAGGTAAGGAGGGTTGGAGCAAGATTGTTGATTTCCATTTCCTTTAAAGTTAGTAAGGCCTCCTCACACATCTGGGCTTTTCCCAATCCCTCAATGAGGATATTGTATACAATCGTATCAGGCTTCAAGCCACGGACTTTCAATTCCTCAAAGAAATGAAGGGCATCATCTACTCTCTCCTCCATAAAAAACCCGTCTATAAGGATGGTGTAAGATTGGATATCTGGTTCTGTTCCCCCGGCAACCATTCTATTAAAAAATTGGCATGCCTCATCTACTTTGCCTACCTTGCTGAAGGCATTCATAAGAGCATTATATACAGCACAGTTGGGCAAACAACCAGCTTGGATCATATCTTCAAATAGTTCCCTGGCTTCATCCAATCTTCCTGCTTTGCCAAGTCCACCAATAAGAGGACTATAAGTACAGGGAGATGCACAACATTCAGTTTGCATCATATCATTATATAAATCCATGGCCTCATCCACTCTATTCACCTTTACAAGGCCTGAAATGAGTGTGTTATAGGTGATTGTGTCCATTTTGCAACCACGTGCAAGCATCTCATCAAGCAGCTGGAAGGCTTCGTCCATCATACCAGCCTTCCCAAGGGCATTAAAGAAGGTATTGTAAGTGAAAGCATCCGCGGTATGGCCCAACTTCCTCATCTCCTTGAAGACATTCCAAGCCATATGACAACGATCAGCTTTAGAGAGACCATCAATAAGAGCATTGTAGATTACAGAATCAAAAACAACACCTCGATGTATTGATTCCTCAAACAATCTGTGAGCATCAAATACTCTCCCTACCTTACACAGAGAATCAATAAGAGAGCAAACCACAAAGACATCTCGACCAATGCCTTTATTCAGCATCTCTTCATAAAGCAAGACTGCTTCGTCCACTCGGCCTGCTTTACCCATGCCATCTATCAGTGCTGCACAGGTCACATCATCGGGAACTAATCCCCTCACTTGGTATAATTCCTTATACAATTCCAAACCATAGTCCATCCGCCCAGCTTTTGCAAGCCCAGGCAGGAGACTACCCAAACTACTTAGACCTGGAGACAGCTTATTCTTCATCTGATTGAAGAGATGACAAGCGTCATCTATTCTATCTGCCTTAACCAGACCATCAACAAGTATGTTGCATGTAAAATCATCTGGTTTGCACCCATTTTCTTCCATTCCTTGCAACATTTTGCAAGCCAACTCCACCTCACCATTTTTACAGAGACTGTTCAGGATTGAATTGTAAGTGATAACATTTGGTGGGCACTTGTTTGCCTTCATTTCATCAAGTAACTCAATGGCTTCCTTGACATTGCCATCTTTGCCAAGCCCGTCCACCAGAATGTTGTATGTTACAACTGTAGGTGATAAACACATCTGCTGCATTTTGTCAAACATTTTCCATGCATCATTTGCTCTATCTGCCTTGTAAAGAAAATCAATCAAACTATTAATTGTGGTTTCATCTGCGGCACAGCCATTTTCCATCATCTCCGAGAAAATCTGAATAGCTTCATCCACCTTCGCAGCCTTCCCGTAGCATCTTATCATCATGTTATATGTAATGATATCAGGAGAAAAACCAAGTTGTCTCATTTCTGCAAAGAGATCCTTAGCTTCTCTAACTCTCCCTGCTTTTCCAAGACCCTCTATGCAAATATTGTAAGAAACTTTATCAGGGGTGATTCTATTTCTCTTCATCTGCAGGAAAAGCTGATATGCTTCATTGAATTGTCCTTCTTTAACATAGTAATCAAGGAAAATGTTGTAGGTAAATGAAGTGGCCTCACATCTATTCCTATGCATTACTTGCAAAAGATTTTGTGCTTCCTCCAATCTATTACTCTTGAGGAGGCCTCCAATCAAGGAATTGTATGTGTACAAATTGGGGGAGCAACCCTTCTTTACCATCTTATCCAACACTCCAAATGCATCATCAACTTTTCCTCCTGCGCAGAGGGCATTGATAAGAGTAGTGAAGATAAAAACATCTGGTTTACATCCCTCAGTCTCCATCTCTTCCCAAAGCTCACAAACAACACCGACATCACCAGAATCCCCGTACTTATGAATGAGGGTATTGTATGTCATGCAATCTGGCCTGCAACCACTTCGCCTCATCTCGATCAGTAATTCCCTTGCCTGGTCTAATCTACCTGCCCTGCAAAGAGCATCCATCAGTGTAGTGAAGGCCACTACATCTGGTTTACAGCCCTGCTCTTCCATTTGTCTCAACAAACTACATGCTTCATCAACCTTCCCAGCTCTTCCAAGAACTCTTATACAAATTGTGAAGGTGTAAACATTGGGTTTCAAGCCAAGCCTTCGCATTTCCTCGAGGAGTTCTAATACCTTTGCTGTGTCTTCCCCTCTTTTCCCGCAGGAACTCATGAGGACAGAAAAACATTTCTTGCTGGGTACATATCCTTCTGATCTCATCTTCCTGTAAACACTCATTGCTTCTCGTTGGAAACCAGATTTTGAGAGAAGATCTATTAGGTAACTGTATGACCTATCACTAAGCCTAAACCCAGCCCTTTTCATATGTTCCAGTGCTACAGGGGCCATTTGGATAACTGGTATTAACCTAAGGGCACTGAAAATTATCTTAAAAGTCTGAGAATCAAGGTTACAACGTTGTTTTTGCATCTGATTTAGAACTTTTGCCATAGACTCAACCATGTTGGCTGCCCCCAGGACTTCTAGCATGACATTGTAGGCCTGTGTGGCGTGCAGGAATTCGGGTTTTTGGGATGCATTTGTGAAGAAATCCAATGCCTGCTTGGGATCAGCACATGATTTCAAGAATCGTATAACATAATCTGGAGTCAGGTTTTCTTGTTCTATAAAAAAGGGTATAATCCTAGGGCTTTCAGAAACTAAACCAAATCCGGATGTTGTCTGAATGCTCCCATGTTTAACTGATACCACATTGCACACCAAGGCACTATGCCTAGAAGAATCGAACAGACTACATACATAGAAAGGTGGTAATCTTTTCCCCTTTCTATCTTGCCAAGCGCATACATATTCTAAATTACTTGCATTGCATTTTCCGAATAGACAAATTTCCATTATTCTTACCTCCGAGTGACCTGATACGCTTGGATAGGTTGCAATTTCCGTCTAATATTTTGCCGATGCCAATCAAACTGTTGCCGCCAATCACTAATAACTTGGAAGCCCTCTCCTTGACTTAATTTCTGCCAGTTCAGTACTAATTCCCACTCTTATCTCATACTTCAAACAATTATGTCTGTAGTAAGGTGCAAATTTTGTTTCTTTCCTCCCTTCACAATCAAAGTATCTTTCCTTCCTTCACAATCAAAATACCGAGTGATTTGACTCTGTTGTCTGTATCCAATTTGAGAAGATAATGCCCTCCTCCTTAGATACATACCTTATCCCAAAAATCTTAGTGCACAATCTGATTGAAGCTGATCGCTGAGGAAATCACAACACTCAATCTTCTAGAACGTGGGCATTCCGCTATTCGATTACTAAATATACGACGGAGGTAACTATAGTAGTTAAACTAGCAATCGCACCTTAGTGTGCAATAGGTACGCCGAAGATGGTGGGAAGGTCAATTAGACAATTATTTTTAGGCTGTGACAATCAACATGTGATGCCTCTTATTTTACTTGACCGGATATTTTGTTAGAGCTAACAGATTGGTGCAACAATCTTCTATAGAAGAGAAGCCCAAATTTTTGAAGATGTTTGAGATGAAGAAGTAAGCAGGATTAATTTAAGTTAACTGTAACAGACAAAATGTTTTGTATTTGTTCTCCGGAAATATTTGACTGGTGGTCTGGATTAGTTGGATGAAGTGGGCGATCGTGGTTTAGAATTGGTGAGTTAACTGGTGAGATTGTTCTGAATAGGCCTTCCAAATTGCAAATTAGATGATGTGCGAGATTAGAATGGAGGAGTTATTCTTGGAATGTTTGTTAAATGGGTTTTTTGTGCTATATCAAAGATATGAAAAAAACTGTTCTCTCAAATGCAATCATTCAAAAGATGTAATGCAACACGATCTTCAAAAATCAAATGAAGAGAAACATGGGGAGGAAAGGAGAGGGATTATAAAGAGATTTAGAAACACTATATAGCTTTAAAGACCTGCGAAATGATCTCAAGTACTGTAAAATGTATTCAAATAATATACTAAAGTAGCAAAATTATCTGCCTCACTGTTTAAGTTATTTCAAATTTTTTTAACCCCAGGCATAAATCAACATTCTGCGCATAAATTCTCTTAGCCTATGTTTTCATTTGTCTTCTAAAATAGGCATAGGGGATGCAAATTGTATGGTGAAACTTGTAGAGATTCTTATCTCTTGAATGAAACTAAATTTTGAACTTTTCAGATGATCTTGAATTTAATTTGGTAGTAATTCTTCACTATCATCTAATAGTATATTAGAAAACACTCATTTGTTGGACATCTTGTAAAGAGAACTAATTTTAACAGTTAATCATGATGTTTGGCCTTGGAAGAAAAGAACAAAGAGGCAACAAATTTTGTACAAATTTTCACTGTTCTTGTAAATAGGGAAAAAAGGAAGATTTAATTACACAGTAAAGTAAATATTAGAAACCAAAAAGCAAAACATATGTATATTAATGTTTCTATCCAGCACTGAAATATAAATTACCTTCTCCTATCTACTTTGACAGAAAGTCAAATAGTATATAAAATATAGAGTAACACATTCTTATTTAAAAAAAATAGTTTACAACTATTTAAATTTGTAGAAGATAAAATTTGTTGTATGCATGTCTATCAGAGCACTTCCACATGTGTTCCAATCACTGCAATAACAATACTACATTCCAGCTCTTATAAATGTTGAAAAGCATTAATAGAGTACAAGTATTAAAGAATGGGTCATTATTTTTGCAGCACTGATATTTCCGTGATTATAATATTTTTTGAAGAAAAAGGAAATTACAATAGGACTAAATAATAACATTCATAGATCGTGGCTACAATTTTGTATCTAGCTATCACATTTAATAAATTGCAAATTAAAATAACTTGAAGTCAGTTGTAATAATATATTATATTATAAGACTGAATAATAACATTCATATATTGTAGGTACAAATATTTCCCAGCTGTACATTAAGCAAAAAATTTAGTTAGAGCAGTGTACAGTGATGTTTGTTATTATTATATTTTGAAGTTGAGCTACATTCAATTAGTATATTAAGGAAAAGAAAAGGTAAATTGAAATTTGAAATTTGGAAAAGGAAATCTACAATAAAATTTTGATGTATTGCAATTGCAGCCAAATGAACAACAATCTAGAGATGAGTGGTGCAAATCTTAACTGTAAGATTAACAATTGTTTTTGAAAGGAAAGTATCCTGACAAAAGGTAGATGTGGTAGTTGTAGGTTATGCTGCAAGAGTTTTTTGTCCTTTATTGTTGTTGCTCTTTAGAATTTCCAAACCTGTACGAAAATTAATAGCAAGTAGATATTAATGTTTGATTTGTAGTGTATGATATTCCAGTTTTTGGAGTAGGGAAAATGTACACGAGAAAATAAAAGACACTAACCTGCTACTTGTTTTGGCACTAGTGTTTGTTTAGGAGCTGGAATTTGATAAAGCCAATAAGCATTCTTCCTCTTGCTTTTGCCGAGCTACATATGGGCTTTGTTGCATGCGCGCATATCGTTCAAATGTGAAAGCTGGTTTTATGTGCAGGCTTGCAAGTGCATGCACTCTTGAAATAGTTGTGAATGTCAGGCCCTGACGATCTACATTGCCGATGTCGATTGTTGCTTTTTCAAGTGTTAGGCCTTGTGATTTGTGTATAGTTAAGGCCCAAGCCATTTTGAGTGGGATTTGATGACGGAGCCCACGACTCAGAGGGGAAATTGGGACATTTTTAGGATTATTGTGGTCCCAAACAGGGCCAATGTAATTATTAAATTGAACAACAACAAACAAGGGAAGAGAAGGTGGATTCTCATCATCCTTGTAGACTATTGCTTTTACTTCTCCAAGTGCACCATTGACAAGGCCTGTTTCCACCCATATATTGAACATAGCATTACTTTTTGTTCAACACTTAAAAGAATCTTAGATTGAAGTTGTTCTTCTGCTGGATTTGAACATGGAGGCCCCCTTAGTTGCTCTGCTATTGACAAAGCAACTAGTGTTGCTAAGGATAATAACATTCGTCGGTTATGTAGTGAGACCATTTCATTAGTTGCAAAGAGATATGTTGAGGTTAGGAAAGTAGATTGCTCTGTAGAGGGCAGTGCTGAGGTGGAGCGAGACATTAGGAGTTGCCAATCTTCAATTGTCGGTTCTACATTGCGCAAATTAGAGAGGGACCGAAAATAAATCTGTGTAGGATCTTCACCAGTTTGACGAAATATTTTGCTTAATGTGATAACACTTGTGAAGCTACGCCATAGAATTCCCCCATATGAGGTAGAGGCATACATGGGGATGTCCTTGACTGGTGGAAGTTGTCCTAGATCACCGAAGAGAATGATTGAGCGCCCTCCAAATGGAATCTGGTTATGGTTGGGGAATGCTTCACGTAACCTCATGTCAATGCGTTCAAGTAATTTGGGTCCAATGAAGCCCATTTCATCTATCAATATGTACTTGATGTAATACATTTTTTCTTGGAAGCTTGCCAGTGCTTGACCTTGTAGAGGGTGTATATCTTTGATAGGTATTCGAAGGGCTAAGTGAATTGTTGATGCTTCTATGTTGAATGTTGCTACACCTATAGGTGCAAGAAGTAGTAATGGAGACAGGTCATTTTGGGTTGAGCTCATTAATGCTGATTTGATGGGCTTTATCAAGTGTGATTTACTAGTTCCAGCAGTACCTTGAACAATTATTCTTAGCGGGGGTTGCCAAGTATCAACATTTAGATGTGATAAGACTATATTAAATGCTTTTTGTTGGTGGATAGATAGGTCATGTTGGGTAGGGCAAGTGGTAAGATGGTGGACTTGAAATGTTGCACGGTTGGATTCTATGAATGTAGTCGCAAAGTTTTGTTGGTGTGGATTGTATTGGGTAGATCCCCAATCATGGTGTAGGTCAAGGTCATGATGACCAAGCATGTTTAGTTCATCAAAGTGAAGAGGAAGACTTGGGTATAGACGAGACAATACTTGCCATTCAGATTGGTTGGTATCTTGAATTATATCATCTTCATTGGAAGAGGAGCTTGAATCAATATCTTCTGGAGCTTCAAGTCTTGTTCGTAGAACATGCCAAGGCTGATAATTGCAGGAAAAACTCTCCTAGTGTTGTATAATTTGACTGGATGATGAACCCAAATCATTGGAAATGTTGCGAAATGGCTTGTAAAGAAGTAGTTCACTCCAACAAAATCCTTCAAAGCTTGTATCATCTTTTGCAGGGATGGTTATGTAGCGAGGGGAGACGCGAACAATGGCAGGTATGGAACGCTTTTTCCAGAGACTATGCTTTCTAGATGTTCTAAACGTCCATTTTTGGGTTACTTCAATAAGTGACATGGACTCAAGATTAGGTGGGTGAGCCATATAGGCATCAATGTAGTTTGGGGAAGTGATGGTTGTTTCTGGGGAGATAGAAAGGCGGTGGAAATTTTTTTGGCTAACATTTAAAGAAACAAATATCCTGCTTGATAGGGTGAGGGGGAGTTTTAGTAGGAGGTGGCAACTTTCTTGGGCTCCAATATCACGATCCACTAGTGTCTCAGCAAGCATTTTTCTAAAAGTTGTTGGGGCTGGCAAGTCAGACTCAATATTGATTGAAATGCGAGAAAGCATGTCATGGTATGTTTCTGATTTTCTTTCTGCTTTTGTTGCATATTTTGCAATGTATTTGAGGACTGCATAGATTGATAGTATAGGTTGGCAATCTACATTGGCCCTCCAGATAGAGAGTATAGAAGGGTTGTGAAGGTTTATGCAATCATCATTGCGACACGGGGTGAATGTAGGTTGGCCATGCTCATCAATTGCAAGGCTTGAGTGATCTTGCAAGGTCCAAGGGGCTTTATATCAACATTGAAGGTTTGGGCCTTTTCTCCTAAGACATGTTTGTAAGGTACACTTGGTATGGCGCTCTACACAATTTAGCAATTCAGTGTAATCATTTAAAGGGTCTGAAGACATAATCAAGCTTGTGTCCATTAAGCAAGGATCATCGAGAGGGGTTCGATGAATTCTTTGGTTCCTTAAAGGAAGGGGCTTGGTATTCCATGCAGATACATGTTTATTTATAAATTCAACTGCACTTTCCACAGAGTGGAGGTTTTGCCATTGTACTGTCCCGATGTCAGGTGCATCTTGTAGCCATAGGAAACCATGGATATGTGCAGAGCCCCTATGTTGCCATTCATACCTGGTGGAAGGTTATGTTTAGTATTAGCTTAGAAGGTATGCAATGTAAATAGATGAGAGTAGAAAGAGTATACCTATACCAGTAGTCAGTTGCACCAAGTAGTTTTTCCAAGACCTCTTCACGAAATGCAGTAAATATTTGGTGCATGTACTGTGCTGTAAGGTGTGGATTTTGGACTATATTTTCTATCCTCCATCTATAAGCTACTTGAGGATTTGTAGGTGCAGTAGATGGCATAATACTATGCAAGTCTGGCCATTTTGTATCTGTTGCACTAAGTTTCTAAGCGTATTTCTTCCTATTCATTCCATACTTAACAGACCAAAAAAAAGAGTAAATATATAATGGTAATAAAACGGATACTAATCTAAGCAGAGCTGCAACTGCTATGGACCCTGGTGACCTACCTGATAGTGTTTGTGTGTTGGATATATCTTATCATGGAGTTGTGCCTCTACTTTCATCTGCTTGGTCTCATATGTGCCGCTATATATGGAATACAAACAGAATAAGAAGCTATAAAGGAGGAGAACGACTAGGGTTCGAGAGTATTGTGCTTTTAGGGCAGAATTCTCCTTGTAATAAAATCTACATGGAGCTTAAAATGTGACGCCCTTGACCTCAAGCATGGAATTGAGGGTGCATGATTAAATTTTGTTCAAAAATAAATATAGTTTAATAAAACCCTTTAATTATCTCCTAGTTATGAATTGAATAGCAAATCGTTGTAAAAATGCTATGTGCGAGATTGTTGGTTTTAGGCTTCCTCCATAAGCTTAACCATTTTTGATGTAAAAACTGCTCTGTGTGGGACTGTTGGTTTTGGGCTTCCTCTGCAAGCTTCAACACTGAAATATTTCACAAAAGGAATTTGGAAACTTATATAGGATATGAGTTATACATAGATCAGTAAGAAAAAGACAATAATTTCAAGTCAATTTATTTACTTTAGACACTCAAAATTTTGAAAAACAAACTTCAAAAACTCAATGCATCTTAAAAGGAAAAAAAATTATTAACTACCCTTAAGTTTGTTAACTGTTTTTGTTGCTTGTAGCCAAATGCGGTCTGCTACACTAAATACTCCTACAAATTTTGTATCTACTCCTACATATGCTACTGTGTAGCCTTCTATATTCCACGTTTCTGGTACATCTATAATCCACCATTGGCAAAATGTTAGCAGTCTGAAAGTTGTAATAGGAAGAAAAACTTTAAATTACTGTTGCAAGCGTCAATTTTACCTTGACCCTAGCAAAGCTGAGTTTTCAAATGGTTGTTATCTAATTTTCCCTAATTTCAAAATTTGGGGTTCAGGATACAATTTGCAATTTGTATTTCAAAATGCATTCTACATATATTCTACATATTCTCCTAATTGTATTAGTCCTGGTTATGGGATAAGAGAATGGATCTGGTGTTTATTCTTACCAAATACCAAGTGCTTTGGATTTTAGGGTTTGCTTCTAGTACACACTACTATATTGTTTTTCCATCCACACAGTATTTTACATCCAATGGGTATATCAGGGAGAAATATTTTTTGGAGATTGAAAAAATATGCACAACAAACTCAAAAGCAATTTTAATTGATCTTTGGAGATTGAAATTGTACAATTTTCTTTGTGAGATAGCCCTTTTTTGTGTTCGAATTAGACTATTATTTTTTGCCTTTTTGTTAATAGGCTTTTCTTTTAATATGTAACAGTTTCTGAAACAGACACATGCAATAACGAGGAGGTATTAGTTCTGAAGGTAATGCCTCAACTTTTGTTTTTCACCCTTTTCTGTCAGTCATCCAAAGATCATAGAGCAAAGCTTTATCTTGAACTTTAATAATTGGTTGAAAACATTTTAGCATAATTTCATACAATGGTTTGATTGACAACTTATTAGCAAGTAGTGTGGATTTCTTAATCAATTAATTTTGGTGCAGAAAAAGGCAAAAGAGATTTCTTTTGGCATGGATGGGAAGAGCATATTTCTTGTCATTATGTTTTAGAACATGTCAAAGCAAATCCAATTATATTTTGCAGTATAGACACTTTTAGAAGAGGATTGATCATAACTAAGATCGGAATGAGATTTTGTGCAAAAATGATTTGTTTCACAGGGATGATGGGTAGTGGAAAAACTACTATGGGGAAAATTTTTTCTGAAGCTTTGGGTTATTATTTTTTTGACAGGTTTGATTCAAGAAAACTGCACTAATATTTCAAAGATCAAACGTTAAAACCTTTTTATTTCAACTTTATGACAAATCAAAATCACAAACACATATAGTGTTCACAGACATTTCCATTCACAAGGATTTCTTCAGAATTTGGTTTTTGTGACTATTTTTGTTTATTTACTGAATTTTTATCCACCAACACAGTATTTTGTAATTAACTTGTTGGAACTGTGATTGAAGGCATGGTTTGTAATTGCAACACTTCTTGTTCTAAATATAAAAATGATTCTCTCCTTTCCCATTTACCCACAACGATTCCTTTCATGGCACAAGACTCTGTAACTTCATCCTCCTCCTCCTCCTTCCGCAAGCTGCACCTCCCTGAGAATGAGGATGAAGAAGAAGAGCCCATTCTTAGCCTGAGACCGCCGGGTGAGAGGCCCAACATGGAGACCAAGTTATAAGGAGACCATTCATGATTGTGAATTCAGGATTCACTGCAACTGCACTATTAGCACAATCATTTTACACCAATTCTGATTATATTTTGATTTAATATTTAACTCATATTTTAATTAATATAATATTTGTTTTATAATTTATTTAAGGTAAAATTTGATTTTTATATATATATTTTTAATATAAACAGACGCTATGGCTTGGCTGTGATGGCGCATGAGAATGTTTAGTATGAAGTACCTAAAACAAGGGTGTTGGCCAAACCTATTATCATGATACTTAAGTAGGTGGAGAGCATATTCATGTAATTTGACTTCCTTGATGCGATGTTGTTTGAAGGCAGCAACACCTTTTGGAAACAAACTAGGGAACGCCATTACAAACAATCCTTCAGTGGTGTATTCATTGATGGGAGATGAGGAAATGGGTGGCCAGTCTATAGACGCGTGTGGCCGTCCTTGGCCTAGGTGCAATAAAGAGCGCAGTTCTTCAACTTCTCTACGTGCAGTGGGAAGGCTTACAACAAATGAAGTACTGGGTGGCATGTTCTCTTGCAAACAATCATCAGTTGCATCATCTGTATGCATCATGGTTGTAGTTGTGGGATTAGGAATGGTGTCTGTTGCATATAGCAGGTTTATAGTGTTAGTGGAATCAATAGGCAAGAATGATAATGCAATGTCATCCAATTGTACATAATTGTAGTATGGGTCATGTAATATTTTTTATTGCAAGGCCTCAAATACACGTGTTCTACTTACATAGAAGTTATAGTCTTGGTGCCCTATGTTTTTTTTGTTAACAATTAAGATGTCTAAATCATCTATACGCCTAGGCAAGTGGGTTGCAATAGTAGAAACATCTTGAGGGAAACAAATAGTGTGGCCACTGTATTTTAGTTGACCACCCTTGGCATAGGTAACTTGGAGGATTGGGTTGATCCTTCCTATTAGCATCTCTTCAACTTGCGTGAGTTTTTTTAAACATAGTGGTTGCTCACCAGGATCCATGTTATTCCATTTGGAAAAACGATGGCCACTTTTTTCAAATGCACAACGATAACAAGTAGAAATTCCATGTGATTGCCTTATTTTAATGCCAGGATATTTTTCCATGCAGGTTAAACAGGTTGACATATTTGCAAGTTTATCCAACTTTGAACGAAAGCTATTTCTAGCAGCAAAAAAATTGTGAGAAAAATTTGGAGGAGGATGGTTATGAGAAAATGAATTTGATTGAAAACGGTTATGGAATACAGTTGGAAGTGTATGTAGGTGGGAGGGATTAGTGGGTGAAGGGAGTGTAAAAGTGGAGGCGTGATCTATGGCAATATGTGCATTTTCTTGTCTTCTTTTATTGATGTTGTCTTTTCTTGCATGGTAGCGAATACGTTGTTGCTGATTTCGGTGAGCCCATTTTTTGCTAGTCTTTTGTTTTCCAACTCCATCGAATAATTTCTGTGGAATTGTGTAAAAAATTTAGAGGTGATGTAAATTGACAAGTTTAAATATATTTTTTACTTTGCTTTTGGAAGTAACATAATTATAAATGATTAAAAACTAATAATAATAATTAAGAAATAACATGTAAAAGTATAATCCAAATCTTAAACTATAGCAACCTGAAGAATAGTAAATAACCGTGTGAAGCATTGAAAATGAGTAGAAATACAATGTAAATGAATTAAAGATGTAATGAATTTAAAGCATGTTGTGAGAGTAAAGAATGTAAAATTTTAGGTAACAACATGATGTGGAAATAAAACATTGAACATGGCAACAAGAGCCAGTTTGTTTGAGACGTAAATACATATATCTACAAACATATATTACATTGTACTTGTTGAGGGATATTTACAAAAGCTAAACATGCTTAACAACATGGAAAATGTTAGGAAACAACATGATGTGCCAATTAAACATTGAACATAGCAACAAGAGGTAATTTGTTTGAGATGTAAATACATATATCTACAAACATATAGTAGATTGTAGTTATTGAGAGACAATTACAAAAGCTAAACACACTTAATAGCAGTGGTAACAATGCTCTGTGTTTCATGCCCATCAAAAAGATTTGTTTGGATGGTAAGAGCAAATAGAAATTGGCAGTTGACAACATTGGCTATAATGTCATTAGCAGCATTGTTGTCTGCTAGTAGGAGTTGAAAATCCTCTGCAGAAACACCTAGTAATGTGGTTGCTGGATCTTGAAATGCAGTAACATTAAGAAGGTGCCTAGTACCATCTTGTAAGTAAATCTTCAACATATAGCTATAATCACATTCTGAATTTATTGAAGAACACTTAGGGCATTTAAATGAACCTGGTGAAATTTGGAGAAGCTTTTTTTTACATTTCTTGTTTTCCACCAAGCGAGGGCAAGAAAGGTAGTAAAAGTTGTCTAAGTGGAGCTTTGTGATAATAGCCTTCACACAGACATTTTTTTTTCTCAACAGATCTTGTATCTGCAATACTTGAAATGGCAATTGGATTTTCAAAATTTTCGATGGGGAAAAGGCTCTTGGAAAGGGAAAGGTAGGGTTTGGAAATACCTTTAGTTGCATACCAGTTTTGTAATGTTTTGGCTTCTACCAAGTTAGGATTGATTGTAATGGTAGTTGGGAAAATTGTATCTAATGGTTTCCCTGACCAAGATGTTATACATGCACTCTTTATCAAAATAATTGGGGGGTTTGGCTCTATAGAAAGGTTAGATATTTGTTTACCAGCAATTTCATAATGGTGTCCCCAAACTGTAATATCAATGGTATGACTTGACATGTCTATAATGGTAGTTGTACACTTTATTGTTTCGGTACCATCTCTCTTTCAAATGGTTGATGGAGAGGAGATGTGCAAGAGAATGCCAATGACATCTACGAGGGTATTAATAGGTAATGACATTATTGACTCTATGCTTCAGATATGATAGTTATGCTCGGGTATACCGGAGTCTGCACAAGTGGATGGACTTATGGTTGAAGAGGAATGGAGGAAAATTTTGTAAGGATTTGTGTTGCAGCTATATTTCAAGTTAGCAACTCTGATGCGACCATTAGAAATTACATAAAGGCTATTGGAGTTTACAATATGGTAGAATGCGTCTACAAGTTCATTAAAGCAGGTGACATGTATTGCAGAGCCTGCTTTATCTACATAATCAAACCCAAAAACTTTTCCATCATGACTTGCATTTTTGTAATCATGAATTGGACTTTTAGCCAATGCACAACCCTCAATTGTCCAATACTTATGGTTGGGTGTTAATGATGCAACTAGAATTGGATCAGAGGGGGCCATATTGTGGTGTGCCATTGATGTTGTGGATTCTTTGACAGAGGAATTGGTGGCTTGAGAATTGGTAAATTTCTCTTGAGAGCTGGTAGAGGGCATATGGGTTGTAGCTTGATGGATAACAATTGGAGTTCTAACCAATGATTCATTGTTTGATATTATTTCCAAACTATGTATTACAATTGCCCTGCAATGAAAGGATAAAGAGACATATTAATGAGAAGTAGATGCTTAACCAATAAGATTCTAAACAATAGAAGGAAAGTATGCACACACGTGAATTTGGTGAACTTCTTGCAACTATAGTTTTTGAGAAGAATTATAGATCCTTTAACTAACGCCTCCTCTAATACAAGCTCATTGAATTGTGTTGGTAGTAGAGCAGAATGTGTGTGTGTCCCATCAGATAGTTGCATACGAAATTTGACAATTTTAGGTTTAGGTTGTGGAATGGAGTCAATAGATGCAACCTGTAAAACTGGTTCTAAATTGGGTATGCCGTCAAGAATGTTGGCAATTGCATTTGCAGTTAATGTTGACATCATAACGTTGCAAGTTTGTGGAGGTGGTTGTCTTGCATGCAACTTAAGAGTATAGGAATTAGGTATCGAAGAAAAGTTCTTTCCAACCTTTCATATGTTTGAACTACAAATATGCTTAGAAAGTTAAATGGTAGGTGTAGAAGGTAAATAAGGTAGATATTTTGGAGATGATGGATATGGTGTCTACGTTTGAATGTATCAAGTGTATGTGTAAGGAAAACATGTATATAGTGAAAGTTGAAATGTACAGGTAAAAATTTGTATATTGATAAGGGAAAACTAATAGCTAAAAGTATTGTAATACAAAAAATAAAAAAACATGTTTGCCATAACTCCAGGTTACAATTATTTTGTAAATTTGAATAACATTCTCCAACACAATTATAATATCAAAACATGAAATTAAAAGATTTTGCAATTATAAATATAATGAACAAGTACTTTGAAAATACGTGTTTTTTATTCCATCGCATATAAGTAGAAGACTTTTTAGTCACTTTAGATCAAGTAATGTACATGAGGTCAAATAGTACAAAGTATTATTGTAAACATAGTGAGTTGTATGAGCTTTACAGGGTGAAAAGTACAGGTAATAAGTGACATATTAAGCACATGGATATGTAAACAAAAATTGCATATCATCAAAATGAAGGGTTCTCCAGAGGGCTATGATTATATACATAGTTATCTATAGAAAGGTTACATGGTAAATAGTTCAAGTATTTGATCACATTTTTTGTAGGTACATCTAAAATGCATTGACTAGTGAGGGTGTATCATCATTTCCATACAGGTGATCATAATAGATTTCCCTTAGGAAAGTGCAGAGGCCCTCCAATTGAGTGCAATTCTTCTGGAACAAGGATAGTGTGTCCTGAATCTTTTCGATGTCCAAATCTTGTACCTGAGGCGTTGACTGACAAACATCTTTAAAATTGTGGACAATAGTGTGGCAGCTATTTGTGATAGTAGTTGCTAGATGTTCAACATCTAGATCAAGGCTTTCTGGTTTATTAACAGAGGCACAAGACTCTGCTACAACAGGATGGGGAATGAAAGAGACATTTGGGTTGTCTTTAGTGTTCAATACATCTACACTAGAAGCTCAGATGATATTAGGCATTTGATTGTGGCTAGCCATCTCCCGAGATGAGTTAAGTCAAAGATTATATCAATAAAATACAAAAGAATTGAAACAATGGGGAAACACAATTGATATAGCTAAATGAAAGTTAAAGAATTTTTAATGTAGGTTTTTCAAATAACAATAACAGTAGACTAGAACAAATTAGGTATAGAAAATAATTTAATTGAAGTTTGGATAATGAGACAATAATATTATTATAATTTCAATTAAATTTGTAATACATATAATTTGAATTCGTAATTTGAAAACATGGGTAAGCCTAATTAAAGTTACGGCACAAGCATAAAGAGTTTGGATTGTCAATTTGAATAACATTCTCCAACACAATTATAACATCAAAACATGAAATTAAAAGATTTTGCAATTATAAATATAATGAGCAAGTACTTTGAAAAGAAGCGTGTTTTATTTGAACACATATAAGTAGAAGACTCCTTCAGTTAGCAGATCGAGTACAACAATAATAGGAACAAGTACAACAATAATAGGAACACAGTGGTTTCCAATCCTAGAAAATAGGAACATAGTGGTTTCCAATCCTTGAAAACTAAGGTCTAGCAAAAGCCCTTGAAACAAGAATTGAGGTCATTTGATGTAGGATTTTTTATGGTTGGATGTTGAGAATATGAGCTATAGGAAATTTATAATAACAAGCTCATTGAAAAACGTAATTTGAAAACATGGGCTACACCCTAAACCCTAAACCATAAAAAAATAAAACTATAATGGCAAGCCTAATAAAAGTCTGAAAAAAAAATCCTACGAAAAGGTTAGTAACATATGATTCAGGCGATATTGAGCAATTGAACCACAACTAAATTACATTAAAATAAAGTTATTGAATATTTTTATTTAAAGTCTTTAATATATTTTAATAAATTAAAATTGTCTATAATTTTGATTTTAATCGTAATGTATTATTATGTGTAAAAAAATTACTTTACAACAAATTATAATATAAAATAAATGAAATATAAAAAATATATATTTAATTGATTTTAATTTCTTGTACAGCAGGACAACTTAAATGGATTTCACAACATTAGAAATGGTAAGGATTTTCCCAACCAAATTTGCGATTATATTTTGGGATGAAATTCAATTGTTACCACTACTGGTAAAAAAATAATTCTTGATGGGAGGAGGACACATAAGAGATAATGGATGAATAATATGTGCATAAAAAAGAATGACTCCCTTCTCATCCGGTTAAAAAAGGTGAAAGGTCAGTTAGGGAAAAAATGGTTTATGATTTGATCACATTTGTGTAGTAAATAAGATCAATTGATAGATCATGTAGAAAATAAATTTAGTATTATTATTAATTTTTTTAAATTATTATATTTATTAATTTATATTTTTATAATTTATAATTTATAATTTATATTATTATTTTATTTATTATAATTTTATTATTAATGTATATAATTTTTTTATATAGTTAATCCTAAACAATAATAATTAAGATTTATTAACCCTAAAAAAAAATTAAATCTAATAATATCCATAAAAAGTCACAAATATTGTTATTGATACTAAATATTATTTATATTGTATTAAATATTTATATTTGTATTGTACAATATATTATATAATATATATGATGTTATTTCTAATTTATATTTTATATAGTATAATATATACTACAATTTTATATAACCAAAAAAAACGTATTTAATTATTTTTTACAAATTTAACTTTATTTTGTATTAAAAAATTATTTATGACAAAAATATAATATAAAATAAATATTGGGAAATATAATGGCACAAAGTTATTTGTTTTCTTTATGTATTTGTGTTTGCTATGGGTTTTTACTTATAAAAAAATCGAAATAAAAGGTGAAAGGTCAGTTAGGGAAATATTAGTTTATGTTTTGCACACATTTGTGTGGTAAATAAGATCAATTGATAGATCATGTAGAAAATAAATTTAATATTATTATATTTATTAGTCCCTGCCGTAAGGCGGAGACTATTGTTTTCACCTTCGCTTTTCTGCATTAGTGCTTCTCGATCATCGTGCAAGCATATAAATATACCGTGGTTTCCTAAAGTTTGCGAAGTTTTGATTTTGATTTTTTGATTTTTGTTATTTTTCTTTTTTTCTTATTGGCTCCTCATATTTTGCCAGTGGTTTCACGTATTTTTGATTAAAAATAAAGCAAAAATTCTTTTCCAGCAATCATCAACGAGCAGGGGAAAAATTTAAGGTATTCGTAATGTTTCATTTTCATTTTTAGCCTCTAATATGCACAACACATGGGGATTTAGTATTTCTCACGCCTGAGAAATTTCCGAGCAGTGTTAGGGTTTCGTTTTTCTTTGGCAAGGTCTGCATGTATTTTATCGACAGCATTTTGCGCAGAATTTTTAGGTAAGGTTTCAGTGAATTTTATTTTTGGAATCTATATGTTGTCGGATCATTTTTGTTGTGTTTTATTTCATTTGAGAAACAACTTTAAAGCTGTTAAAACCTTCGTCACGCCATGCCTGAAAACAAACTTTAACTTGCACCCAATATTTTCGTTTAAAAGCCTGCAAATTTGTTATGTTCAACTCAAGAATCGTGCTCACCTGCGTGCATTGGAAAGACAGGAGATTGCTCCACACTCTGCCTCGACACTTTAAACCGCTTAAACGCACCCTTGACTTCAATCATCCGCCCGAGGAGCCTTAAGAACTCGAACCGACAATCTTTTGTTCTCCTTCGCGCATCGTTGAGAAGGTCTGTATTTGGCCATGGGATATATTTTCCAAAACCGGCACAGAAGATTTAACCTGCTCGTCTAACAGCTCGGTCGAATAAATTGCTCGGTCCGCCGCAACTAGGGCACGAATTGACGGGTGAAGACGGCCCGGTCTCTGCTTAATAGTGACCGGAAAACCAAAAATCTGAACGCCTCTACCTGGGTAAACCTCCAAGGGCTCTCCGGTCTCCGAGAGCGGTATTGGAGAATCTTCCCTTACTTGACTTCTAAGGGCAGGGCAGGCGAGGGGCTAGCAAATTGGAATTCTGAAGCATTCGGCAACATTCAGTTCTCATGTGATACAAACACATCTTTTGTCATTTTACTTGTATATTCTATCCATAGCGAGGGCCAAACCAAGAGACTAAGTTACATGCCACGGTCATCCTTTTTCTCAGCCCTGCCCAATAGGGCATTCCACCTAGTCTCTGCAAACACCCCCAAAATCAATACAAATAAACCCTACCGGGAAAAATAATACGTAGAAAGAAAATGCACTAAAGCATAATAAGAATATATAAATAGGGACATATTGTACCCGTTTCCCAAATCCAAAAACACCATGAACCAGCACAATGGGGACCAATTCATGGCCCTAAAAATATGGGTTGCTACCAATATCCATGCCACTTGCATTGGATTCTACAATATTAGGTTTACTCGCATTGGATTCTAGAAGGGGGAATTTCTTTGCCAAAAAGCACTGGCTGAATACTATTGAGGAGCACAGTAAAGCCAAAAAAATTTGAAAATTTATCATCCGCTTATATAATTATCGCAATGCAAAAATACACAAATTTGATTGACACATGCTGTCAAACTTCATGTGCCCACTCTATGCTTCCACATATTGTATAAATGCCTATCAGGGTAGTTGCAACTATAAAATTTGACAAAAATACGCCCTCCTTTTCTTTTGATAGATGCCCATATCCTATTCCAAAGCCCCCATTTTGGCACTGGCAGGCAGGATGTTGTGGACAGTTGTTGAATTTGGCTTAAGATCTTCCAATTGCATTTGCTCAAGAGCTTGTTAAGCCTTTTAGAAAGTTGATTTTGTGCATATCCTGCAATCTTGGCATACAATGGGACCACGTTGCTTTGAGGCTTTCCATCAAACAGTTCAATGCCTTGTTTATGCTCCTGCATTTTGCATAGATGTCTACTAGAGCACTTCCACAATGTCTTGGCCAAAACACCAGCCTTGGAATAGAGCACGGACATCTATCAATGTATTTCCAATCTAGCAATGAACATAAATAATTGTATTTACTTTTACAAATGAAAGCAAAAACATTAGATTTTTGCTTTTCTCATGGTATGTGATTGGGCAATGTTTTAGATTTATTTTAACAATATGATAATTAAAATCCTCTTAGATAAAAAACGTTTCCACCAATGAAGACCTGGGAAAATAGAAGGAAAAAATAAAAGAAAAGCTAAAACATTAGAATTGCACGCTAATTTTCCACTAGCGCATGAAAATACAAGAAGTGTGGTGCTAAACCAACTTCTACTGTGACAAAAATGAGAAAGCACAGTGCTTTACCAAAGTTACAAATATTAATATAACAAACCTTAATTATTTAGATTGCACAATTCTATTTATGTTCAAGGCTTGCATTTCAGCATCAATTCATTCAATTTGGCTTGCAATTCATAAATTAGCCTTACAAAATTTTGTGGTCTGAAAGGTCAAATATGCCAATCTGCAAATTAGGACGTTGGAGGCTAGAGTTATCATATTAGCATTATGGCCAAATTGGTACATCATTTGACTGCAAACAGCCTTTAGAGGGCTTGCAATTTGAGGATTTTTCAGAATTTGGCATATTAAAATTGATGTGAGATCGAATGAGACCCTAATAAAACAGAACTACAATTTTAGAATTTGTACATTAAATCTGCTGCTGAGATAATCACTTGATAGTTACCAAAAAACTCCAATATATGTTTGTGGACCATAGCTGTACCCTTCTTCATTTACTCACAACCCAATTTTAATGATGGCTGCTTCTTTATCAGTATTTGTACGCCCATGTCTCCAGTTAACTATGCATGAGATCTCAAAATAGTTGCATTGTACGCTGGAGAGGATTGTGTATTTGTTTTCCTACCCTGTGCGAATGCTTTTGCTAAATGTGTGACTTTATCTGCTCATCTGCGGACAATTATTCAAGATAATGTGGAAGAGTTTACTTGATAATTTCACTCAACTAAGTAGTTTTTTGTATTTGGTCTGGTTTTTATTTTTTATTTTAATTTTTTCTTCATTGTATGTGTGGCACGTTTGTGTTAAAACTTATGTCTTACTTGTTCATATGTTTGCAGGACATGGGCTTCAGCTTTTTCGATTAAAAAATTAGCAGGTACAATGCTAAATGGGGACGATATTTTGCAGTAGGGAGCAGCTTGGTGTATTTCAGATAGTATACGTCATTTGCAATTAATTTTTCAGGTGGTTCAAGATCATAGTGGATGTAAGGGAAAATAGGCTTTTAGTTTTATGACTATTTTTATAATGTTCTTTGGCAGATACCATCTGTTCTACCTTTGTAAGCTTATGAAATGTGGTTAACTCTTCAAAATTTTAACCTGTTGCATCAAATTTTTTAGTTCTTTGAAAAAACTCCCAATGTAGGAAATGTTTAACACCAAATTTTGTTTCAATGTGAGGAAAAAATACTATTAGTCTCGTGAGCTGAGTATCATATTTAATGTTGTTCAGGTTTGAGTAAATTCAGGGTAAGGTGGGCTCTTAAGCTCGTTGGCTTTTCTAATGTGTCAAATGAAGATGGTTTTCTTAACTACACTTATGAGCTCTAGGAGATTCTAGTTTTATGGTTATTTTACAATTCTCTAAAACATAGATGCCATCTTCCTCTAATTCAGTAAGTGAAAAGGTGATTGATCCTTTCAATTTTTAACCTTTGCACCAGTCTGTGTTACTATAGCAAATTTGTAGAATGCTAATGTGGATATTTTTCCAACTAGATGTGTGAAAAATACGCTAATAAAAAGTTGTCAAAATATTCACAATCATGAATAACCTGTAAGAGTGTCCTTTAACCTGTAAAACTGCACTATTTCTTTTGTCTATATTCAACATTTAAAGCTTCGTGCATTGCTAAATAGTCACTGTACTACTGAATAGTTTCAATACAAGCTTTGTTTTAGTCAAATTCATTGACAATAAAATTTTGCTTTTGTTTTATAGGGTTTGGGCTACTTTGAACTTGTATTAAAGGATACTGTTACAGCTTTTGCACTAGTGCTGATGAAGGTGAGTAATGAACTATTAAAGTTGTTTCTCTTTAACGTCCTCGCAAAAAAAGCAACATATTTTTTGTCAGTAATGAAAATTTTAAGCTTATGCATTGCTAAATAGTCTCAATACAAGCATTTGTTTCATCAAATGCCTGGTTCAGCAGTATGCTAACAAAGATCCCTCTAAAAAAACAAAGACTCTTGCAAGAGCCAATTATAGTTGAGACCTATAAACCAAATGGAAAAGCAGAAATCATGTCAATTGATGAAGCTCTCCATCGTGCACATTGTTTTCAAATTGATTCATTCAACTATAAAGTTGGCGACTGCCTATTTGACACAATGCATGTCTTGCTTCATTGTTGCTACACAGCAAATCAGCTACGCAATGGTCTTGTGGACCATTTTTTACATTGTCTTCACAATGGATGCACCACAGCTAAAAGCTCATTTGAACTTGACTTGCATCCAACAATGCTTAAGGATTTGCATAATATACATGACAAAAACACATATCTGCATAGAATGAGGCTTTCAACTACAGAGATCAATGGCAATGGTGAAACTGGACTTTGGGGTGACACATTCTGTTTAAAATGGCTAGCACTTTGGTTGAACATACCAATATGCATTTGGTCTGCAACACACAAAGTAATGTACTTACATTTCAACAAAGACGCATGCAATCCAACAATATCAATTCTTTTCCACAATACAAATGCAAGAGCTGTACACTATGAGCTTGTGTTTTCATGGCTAAACACATACAATTGCTTTCAAAACATTCAAACACACTTGCCAATCACACACTGCAATTTTGACGATATATGGAATACAATTGCAAATGCATTCGATAAACTTGGACTTTATAGACCTACTCAATTTGCTACTACATGTGGCGAAAACATGTTTGCTGCTATAGCTTTTCTTCTTGATGTACAGTTTGATGCAATTGCTTTGCAATTATTTATGGCCCAATCACTAGCCAATGCATTGATAGTACAAAACAAATATGCATTGGCATGCTTTAGCACTCCTGAGCAATCTACCATAACAAGCAAGAATCATCTACTGCAGTTGGGTGTTCCTGTAATGGATTGGAGAAATTGTTTTCTTTCCTTTTTTCCTAAATATAAATTGTAATAGATAAATAGGTATTAATGTGGACTAGAATTTATTAAAGCCTTTTGTTTTAACAACTACATTCATATTGGAATGATTAACAAGCAAGGTTATATTTATTTATTTATTTTTCTTGAAGCTTGTATAGGAGCTGTATTGTTTTTTAAAATGGATTTGAAGACTGTAAATGTGATTCATGCAGGGAAAATGAGTAGCTGTCTAAATATGGGGAGTCCAAATCTGCAAGAAATTTTATGCTGATGGAGCTTAAGAAATTGATAGAGGCTAATCCTCACTTTCAGGACAAACTCCAACTTCCTGGCCTTAAAGCATCTCATCTCAGAACTCTCATAAATCAAAGGTAAGTTGTGATTACTGACTTATTTTACTAACTCCCAATGTTTTAGTTTAATAACAGTAAAGCAAATATTTTTAGTTTGGAGGACGGTATCTATATGAATTTTCAAAGTGGTAAACAGGACAATATCTTATTCTCTTTCAAAATTCCATTGGAAATTTTTTCTTCCAAACTATAAATGATACAATCATGAAATTCAAAGTGTTAATACCTTTATGAATCTATATGCAGCCAAACATTTTCTTTTGTGTTTTAGTTCATTCTAAAACAATTCTATTGTTATCTACTAAATGAACATGGTCTGACTATACTTTTCATTGTTTACGATTTTTTTGCTGTCATGCGCCTGAAAAAATTCCAACATAGAACAAACACCACTACTAAAAATTTGTTAGTTGTGTTTGTTTAAGCTAGGAAAATGTTATGGGGCATGGCATCTGCATCTAACTGCCTCAAAATCTGAGGATAATATCTTTAGCGTCCAACTGTTTTTGCATGTAGCGTATGTTCGGCAACTCAAAGATGGAATTGAGAGCATACAGTCTGAAATCCATGACATGATTCTTTCTTCTCAGAGGGCCTTGTTTGCTACCATTGCTAATAGGGCTTCTCAAGAGAAGGTAGGTTTGTTGGTTCTCAGTGGGTATGGTTGTGAGTGGTTTGTGTATTAATAAGTTTTGATTGTGTGCTTTTGCATGATTGAGATAATTTGTCTTTGGTTTGGATAGGTGGTGGTGGAGATGAAGGATTCAGGTTTGGAAATACAAGTGAATGTGAGAAAAGGCCAGGTCTTGCATTGGCTCTGTCAAAGGCTATTGATGGCTTTAACCTCACTATCATACAAGCGAGAGTGACCTGCCAACTGGGGATCAGTTTCTTTGTTCTTAGTGAAAAGGTTAGATAACGAGCTCCATTGCAATCCCCACCTACCCCGCCCCCCTCTACCCCCACACCGAATGGATCTCATGCATAATCAGGGCCCTGCTCCATTTGGTACATAAATAAAACCAAAAAGTGACTTTTTAGGGGAAAAGGCTAAAAAAAATCTTTAAAAAGCTTAAAGGGAATGAATATAATAGAACAGAAGAATTTTAACAGTTACATGGCACAGATAGTTTATGGGATAGCAGACCCTGTCTTTCTAGCCTTTAGATTTGCAAATTACTGTTAACAAAATTGATAATGAACTTCCAATTTACCCAACCTTCTCATTGTCATTGTAAATTCAATGTATTATGTTTTTAAATTTCTGTTCTCTTTTAATTTTTTTAGATTATTTTAATAGCTGTTCTCTGTCCCCTTGCCCTCCCAAAATTTATAATTTTTTTGAAAATTTAGAGAAACACTGTTTAATTGTACACAAAACCAGCTATTAAGAAGCCTTCTTGTGCACAATTTTGTGATCCAATCTTTGTCAACTGGAAAAGAAATGCTTGTTGCATTATATTATCTGAAATTGTCTCTTGTTTGGTTGTTTTGAAGACTATCGAAAGTGCAATTGTACACCCAGAGCAATTGAAGACAATCCTGCAACAAATTGTAAAGCTTATATACTGGCTGCTCCAATATGGGCATTGGGAACTGAATATGCAGCATTGGACAAATTCAAGAAAAGCACAAATTCAAGAAAGCAAGTGATGTGTTTTCCCAACACATGCTATGCACAATGCACTATTAGAGAGAATGAATGTAGTTTATAGCTCTACTGTAGGCAGTTTACAGCTCTACTGTAGTCAGGGGAGAGCAGCTCTTTTTATAATGTACCTTCTAATGATATCAAAGCCATCAACACACAAAACATATAGCTATATACACATAAAAAATTCTTCCAAATATGAAATGTCATAAGAAGTTGTCAAAATATTCACAATCATGGAAAACCTGTAAGAGTGTCCTTTAACCTGTAAAATTGCACTATTTCTTTTCTCGATATTCAACATTTAAAGCTTGGTGCATTGCTAAATAGTCACTGTTCTACTGAATAGTTTCAATACAAGCTTTGTTTTAGTCAGATTCATTGACAATAAAATTTTGCTTTTCTTTCATAGGGTTTGGGCTACTTTGAATTTGTATTAAAGCATACTATTATAGCTTTTGCTCTAGTGCTGATGAAGGTGAGTAATGAACTATTAAAGTTATTTCTCCTTAACGTCCTCACAAAAATGCAACATCGATTTTGTTAGTAATCAACATTTTAAGCTTCATGCATTGCTAAATAGTCGCAATACAAGCTCTATTTCATCAAATGCCTGGTTCAGCAGTATGCTAACAAAGATCCCTCTAAAAAAACCAAGACTCTCACAAGAGCCAATTATAGTTGAGACCTATAAACCAGATGGAAAAGCACAAATCATGTCAATTGATGAAGCTCTCCATCGTGCACATTGTTTTTGAATTGATTCATTCAACTATAAAGTTGGTGACTGTCTATTTGACACAATGCATGTCTTGCTTCATTGTCGCTACACACCAAATCAGCTACGCAATGGTCTTGTGGACCATTTCCTACATCGTCTTCACAATGGATGCACCACAGCTAAAAGCTCATATGAACTTGACTTACATCCAACAATGCTTAAGGATTTGCATAATATACATGACAAAAACACATATCTGCGGAGAATGAGGCTTTCAGCTACAGAGATCAATGGCAATGGTGAAACTAGACTTTGGGGTGACACATTCTGTTTAAAATGGCTAGCACTTTGGTTGAACATACCAATATGTATTTGGTCTACAACACACAAAGTAATGTACTTACATTTCAATAAAGACGCATGCAATCCAACAATATCAATTCTTTTCCACGATACAAATGCAAGAACTGGACACTATGAGCTTGTGTTTTCATGGCTAAACACATACAATTTCATTCAAAACATTCAAACACACTTGCCAATCACACACTGCAATTTTGACGATATCTGGAATACAATTGCAAATGCATTCGATACACTTGGACTTTGTAGACCTACTGAATTTGCTACTACATGTGGCGAAAGCATGTTCGCTGCTATAGCTTTTCTTCTTGATGAACAGTTTGATGCAATTGCTTTGCGCTTATTTATGGCCCAATCACTAGCCAATGCATTGATAGTACAGAACATATATGCATTGGCGTGCTTTAGCATGTCTGAGCAATCTACCATAACAAACAAGAATCGTCTACTACAATTGCAATCACTAGTTTCCAACATTGGAATACCGTATGTACAAAGTGGCCTTGAGGGGTCTGAATTTTGTTTATTATGGTTGTCACACATATTTGATGCAGCAATACACATATGGCACGCAGCTACACACCCCAAAACCAAAACATACTCAAATTGCATAGAACCAAAAAAAAACTTTAATTTAATTTGTTTTGCAATCAACTCAAGGCATTGTCATTATGAACCACTTCAACAAAAACAACTGGCACATAACATGCATATCAACCATCCATTTTCTATGCAACTTATGACAAATGTTGTCACATTTGCATCAAATCGTATACTTCAAGATAACTCAAAGCTTTCACAAGAGTTATGCACTTCTCAATAAAATTTTTGTAGTGCATCAGAATGCATCCCTATTCAGAATCTTGCAACAAACAATATAATTGGTTGTCATTTAACAAGTTTACATGATGAAACAATTGTAACTTTGCCCACCTCAA
Source organism: Sequoia sempervirens (assembly GCA_007258455.2). Taxonomy (NCBI): domain Eukaryota; kingdom Viridiplantae; phylum Streptophyta; class Pinopsida; order Cupressales; family Cupressaceae; genus Sequoia; species Sequoia sempervirens. The sequence goes on along the minus strand of VDFB02062218.1, from coordinate 25,673 downwards.
AACTAAATGTTCGGAGCTCATTGCGACGTTTAAAAGTAGCAATACGTGATATAGGTAAGCAAGAAACGGCGATAGTGAATGAACAGATAGCTGCAAGAAACGATGTAAACCAAACATGTAGATCTTTGGAACCTAACATTTTTATATCAAATACAAGCACAAAACTGAAACCTTTTCAGACGTTGCACTCCCCAAAATAAAAAATCTGTTGTGCAGAAAATTTCCATGCAAACATCACACCAACTAAAGTATCTCGTTCAATTGTAGCAATTGACCATGTCGCAAGTAGAGATAACAAATGCAGATCTGCTGCAAGTTTTTCCCATGAACAACCAGTGCATTGTTTAAAAGAAAAACAAATAACTACAACAACAGACATATCAAGTTGTACAAGCAATCATTTAGAACCTAACACTTCTGTTCTGACTACTAGCAATGTCGCAAATGAAAATCAATTTTGCAAAGTTAGTGCAAAGCCTTTGCATCAACAATCATTGCATTCTTTAAAAAAGCAAATGCGAAGCACTCAAAAACATTATGCTTTACATGTGCCAAAGCTCAAACATAGGCCCACAATCGAAAAGTCTATCAGCTCATATTTGCAAAGCATAAATGACACACCCACTCATCCATGCTCTCTTTGCGAGATGCTTCATTTTCATCAAAACATTCGTAAAGTTGACAATGCACTTGCCAATGCTCTTTCTTTGCTTCCCATTCAAATCAATGAAAAATCAATAGCAATAGGACAACCCATTTGCAAACAATGTATAAAAGCTACTTTAAATGGTAAGGTTTCTCGTTATGCTACACCTTGGAACATAAGACACAATGCGCCAATAGACGTCGTTCATTCCTTAACTTCCCTAGAAGAAAGACTTGTCTCTTTGCGCATTGCTTTTGCACAAAGAAGACAACTAGGATATAGGTGAGCACAATATGGCTTGCTTGGTACAATTATCAATGTTCCTGTAGATTTTGATAGGGTGCAACAAGCATTGCCTAGACAACTAGATGAAACAACAACAGTGGCAGTTAGATTGAAACGAAAGCTACAATACGAAAATGCATATGCACAAGGCAATATTAGACCTGCTATTGTCATGAACGCTTTGACAACATTGTCAAAAACGCCACTATATACAAAAGAGAACATCTCTATAAATAAAGATTGGGAATAGCTATTGAGTAGTAAAGCAACACAAATGCACATAGATTCTAAAGCAGAACCAAATATGCACGATGACATGTCTGAGGATGATGAAGAGCCGATCACTGAATCAGTTGTACATTGGTTTAATGAACCACACTCAATCAAAGATCTTGACACAACCATCATTGAGATTGCACCATCAGAAGGTTTTAAACCTCTTGGTATCTTCCAAGACACGTATGCAGAGGAGATGAACCTCCCAACCCTATTTTATGGCTCGCCTCGACCACTTGACATTACTAAAAACTTCTCGTTCCAAAAAATAGCCAAATGGGAGCTTATGCATAAAGACAATGATTTTGCAAGACACATAACAAATATTTTCTTTAAAGCCATTAAAATTATTATTCAACAAGTATCTTCATTGATATGGATATGCATAAGGAAAATTGAATTAAAAGGTAGAAAGTTGCTTGCAAAAGATGTGCGCAATCCAGCAAGTCTTGAAAAAATATTAAGATCGCCATTGGGCTATAGAACACTAAAAAGCATTCGAACCTCACTAGACTATTTAGAGAACACTAGGAAAAACATATTTGCAATGATAAGACAATTGGGGCCTCCAACTTTCTTTGTGACATTGACAAGTGTTGAGCACTTCTGGGAGCCATTGTGCAAAGCTTTACAACAAATATCCATTCAACAACAAGACAAGTGTAATGAAACTATAGAAGATAGGGATTTGGACTTTGAAATAAGAAAGAATCCAGTACTTTGTACTCGCTACTTCAACCATAGAATCAATGCATTTCGAAAAATGATGTTAAAAAACCATGAGCTCTTTGGCCAAGTAATGGACTACTCTTTTGTTACAAAATTCCAAAACCGAGGCAATGAACATGTTCATTTCCTGCTATGGATAAAGGATGCACCTGTGTATGGGAATTGTTCAATACTGAAATAGAGAACTTTGTGGACAAGTATATTTCATGTGACTCTTCGCTACTTGATACAAACCTTGGCAAAATGCAAACACATCATCATACAAAAAGTTGCAAAAAATACAAAAATTTAAGTTGTAGATTTAGTTTCCCCTTGCCTCCCATGTGTAGAACAATGATATTAGAGCCCTTGTCCATGCCTAATGTTGCAATCAAGGATAGAGCAAGAGATTTTTTCAAGCAATTGGAAAACAAACACTATACGAAAGAATTTTCATTTGAGAGTTTCCTGCATGAATTGCAAATGGATGAAACAGATTACATTGTAATGCTTCAATCAACATTGACACGCAAAATTGTCATGCTGAAAAGAGACCCAGCTGATATTTGGGTGAATTCCTTTGCAAAGAAAGTGCCAAGACTATGGTATGCAAATACAGACAAAGTTTATTTTAGACGCATATGCTGCTGCATCGTATTGTACTTCATATATGACAAAACAAGATAGAACATTGTCCCTTGCATGTCGGCAATTGCGACAACAATGCACTCATGCTTATGATGGAAAGGTACAATTCATACGGAAACTTGGCAATGCATTGCTTAACTACCAACAAATGTCCAGTCGTCAGGCTGTTCACATTGTCCTTTCATTGCCACTGTGCAAATGCTCAAGAAAAACAATTTTCATCAATACTGCACCATTAGAAACTAGAGTTTTCATGTTAAAAAGCCCTAAACAATTGGCAAAAGAGCAAGATGATTCTGAAAACATCATGTGTGCATCTGCAATAGAAAAATACACACAACAACCAAAAGCTCTTGACAACTTGTCATTGGCTGAATACACTGCCTTCTACTCTGGCAATTTGACAAAGTTTCAAAAAAGAGCAACTCCACATATCATACGTTATATGAGATACAATCCACACATTGATCCTGAGAATTATTGTAGAGAAAAACTTATGTTATATGTACCTTTCAGATCTAGTGAACAAACCTTGCTAACTGGATATCAAACATGGACTACAACATTCAATGCAAACAAGGCATAAATTGCAAATATCGAAAAAATGTTCACTGCACAAATTGCTTCTACATGGGGCAACATTGATGAAGCTGCAACTAAAGCTAACAACGATACCTGCCCAACAATAGACATTGCAAATGAAATTGATAGAAGCAAACAACAAAATGGCATAGAGAAATATGACATCATAGCTGACTTAAACCATATCAGAAATATAAAGCTCACAAACTCTATTTCCAACACACTATTTTCAGAAATAGCTCACCCATTCCTACTTAGAAACCAAGAATACTTCAATTTAAGAAGACAATTGAACAAAGAACAACAATCAATACTAAAGGATGTATTGATGACAAAAAGACTTGCACACAAAAAACCATTGTACTTGTTCTTGACAGGTGGAGCTGGCACAGGAAAAACCTTCACAGCTAAAGCAATTTTTGAAGCAATGACTCGATACTATGATAAGCAACTAGATAGTGACCCACTCAAGCCTAAAGGCATTATTGTTGCTTCAACAGGAAAAGCTGCATTCAATGCAGGTGGCATCACTGCACATTCGATCTTCCATCTACCATGCAATTCTTCAAAAATATTACCCCTGGATTCAAACACACTTGATACCTTAAGCAAAAAATTTGACCAATTGCAAATTTTGTTTATTGATGAAGTCTCATTGATTGGCTCCAAAATGCTTTACAACATTGACAGAAGACTTCGTCAAATCAAACACACACCAACAAAACCATTTGGCAATATATATATTATATTTTGTGGTGACCTCTACCAAGCACAACCTGTATGCGATGCTTGGATATTTGAAGAACCAACAATAGACAAAGACAAAATGCCATATACCTTTTGGATTGACAACGTGAAATGCTTTGAATTACATACTATGGTTAGACAAACAAATCAACATTTCATTTCCATAATTGTGTCAGGACTTGTCAACAAACTAATGAAGACATTTGCTACTTGAATACAATGTGCTGCAAGCCTCCTCCCAGTGATCCAAGATTCCCATACTTGTTTCACAAAAATTCAGCAGTTGATGAGCACAACAAAAAAATGCTAGACTGCTTACCTACAAAGCTTTATGTATTAGAGGCACTGGATAAAGAAGACACGCCCATTGATAACATCCAATTTCAACCTGACAAGTCAACCTTGCCTAGCACAATTTTGCTCAAACAAGACATTTTGGTTGAATTGTTTGCTGGCAACCTTGATACACAAGATGGACTAGTCAATGGTGCAGATGGCATTTTCAAATTGCATACAACTGACCAAGAAGACATTGTTTGGATTCAATTCAATGACCCTAATGTTGGAAAATCACATCGACAAAGAATGCAAAGTCTATACACAAATTGTATTTTGCCTTCTTGGACACCTATAACAAGAGTTGTCAAAAAAGTCAAAACAACTACAAAATTAGTCACTCGAGCTCAGTTCCCTTTGCAACTAGCATGTGCACGAACTATTCATAGAGCACAAGGCCTCACAATGGATGCACTTGCTTTTGACCCTTGTAAAGTCTATCAACATGGTCTTGTTTACACTGCTCTATCACGAGTAAGAAACATTGAATGATCTAATGCACGAGCTGCAACATCAAAATTTCAAAGTTTCAGAAAAAGTCAATATCGAGATGCAACGCCTCACAGCCTTAGCACAATGGAAACTACAACACACCCTTGCATCTGTTTCTTCAAGTCATTTTAGCATATGCTCTTTGAATACACGTAGCTTTGCATTACACGCACAAGAAATAGCCCATGACCATGATTTGCTTCAAGCAACTATCCTTTGCTTCCAAGAAACCAAACACAATGTGCTTGACTATGTTAAATTCCTTAATGATATATTCTATTGCTATCCTGCACTAAGTATTCATGGTCTATTAACATGCTGCAAAAAAATAGTTTCATTGCAAAACATTGACACTTTTTCAACAAAGTATCTAGAATCAATAACCATTGACCTATTGCATCTAGGCATTGCTCTGCGCATTACAAATATATATTGCAGACCAAATGCACCAATTCATGACATATTTAATCTAATACAAAACACTATCAGCTCATTGCCATCAAATTCCAAATTGATTATTGCTGGAGACTTCAACATTGACATGTTGCAATCTACAAAAACACAAGCACTCCTCCTTGAATTTATGCAACAACATAAACTATCATTGCTTGTTGACAAGCCAACAACGTACGCAGGGAGTTTGCTGGACCACTTTTGGGTACACAATATTGAAACTACTCTTCTGAACTTCACTATACTAGATACATATTGGACAGACCATTTTGCAATATGCCTTCACTTCAAATTGTAGTCAATACAATTTAAATTTACTGCTACATGTCACTTGATGCCTTTGACACCTACTGTAATGGTACTATACAATCATTTACAAAACCTAGTATACATTTGCCCAAGTGCAACTATTTATTATAATAATTTTTCCTGTAACATGCTATTATCATTGCTTCTCCTCGCTGCACCAAATCAATGCTGAATTTGTGTAAGTACAAAACAGTTGTTACATTAATTGCTCTTCATGTTGATGATGCTTCAACTACATTACTTATATTTCTAGTCATCCACTTATGCAGATCTTTGCTTTGGCTCTTGATGGTTGCAACTGGTCTGGTGCTAGTGATTCTCCTGTAAATTTGTCACATGATTATACTGCTGCAAATGACTAGATAGTTGTTCTCAAACAGGTATGTTACTGTCAACCTCTAGCCAACCTTCAGCATTCATGTCCATGATAATAACTTAATTGTAACATTTAACTGATTGTTTTTTGCTAATTTTCCAATGTGGCTCAGTACACATCGGCTTCTAGCCTGGTGCAGAGTATAAACACAAGGAATATGTTCAAAATTCACTAACTTGTCCTTCCTTTTATACATAGTTATATCAAAACAATGGAAGCTTGAAACTTTCACTTGTATATCTTATCAGCCACTTTGCTTCAGCTTTGGTCCCTTTACGATGCTTGGATGAATTTTACTGAACATAGCAATATCCTAATCGTCAAAACCGTATGTTATTGTAGACCTCTAACAAGCTTTCAGCATTTGTCTTGCACAAATGACTTAATTGTGAAGTAACACTCATTCTATAAATAGTACATTGTTGCTATGCCAAATTAATCTTCAATTTGTCATCCACTTATGCACGTTTGAACTTCAGTCATTGATGTGCGCAACTGGCACCAGTGATCTAGAGTCATTCTAGACCTTGGCTTTTCGTGCTCATAATTGACAGCAAATAAAGATGCAACTGTTCTCGAATGGGTATGCTCCATTTTTTTCATTTTGATGTTCATATTAAACATGTATTAAAAAATGTTCCCTTAGTGCAATTCTGATTCTAATTCTCAGCCCATGCAGATCTGCACCCTAGGTGTTCATGATCATAAGTGGCAGCAAATGAGCAAGCTACTGTTCAATGCAGCTCATGACCATATTATGCCCTTTCTGCATTACGAGATAGATGCAACAAGGTTTTCTATATGAAATTAATGGCAGTTCTCATTTTTTTGTTACAGTGTTTTTATGATAAACATTTTAAAACTTTGAATACTCTTGCGTAGTTTTTAATATGTGCTTTCTGTGTAGCATTAATCATAATCATTATTTCCATGTTCAAGGGTATGCCTAAATGGATAGTGGAAACTCTCATTTGACTCTTGCCATTACCAGGACAATGCCATGAGGCTCGATACCCATCTCCAAGAGTAGGCTCCATCCTTCAGTTCACAGGACAGTGCAGTCTTCCTTATCTTTATTCCACACACTAACATCAAAGCTGAGGTAAGCTCATTGCAGTATCCATTATTGCATTTACAACTTTCTGAACTTATGGATACCTATATGAAGATTTACTTATTTGAGTATGCTGAATATAATAGCTCTTACACATTAAATGTCATTGGTGCCAATGCAAATTCAATATGTACAATTTTGTTTTTATAGAAGACGGTAGAGAGTTTTTAAATTCTTCAACACAATTTCAAATTAGTTCTTATTTCACAGTTTCAAATTATTTTTTATTTTAATGATGTATTACATAATGTCATCCAAAATGTGTACTGAAACAACAAATATAAACAATTGAAGCTAAGAATTCTTGGTGTTATCATTATGAATCACAGAGCTCCAATTTCATAGTAAACAGTTTTTAAAATCAATTTTTAATATTTTTACATCCATACAGTATTGAATTACTTCCCATCTTAATGATGCATATGAATCTAATTCACATTGCCTACAGTAATTATTTGAAAACTTATCTACAAAATTAATATGCAACAAATAATTTAATTTTGCTTGAACTGACACTTATGCATTCTTGCAAGATTCTAGAAAGGAATAAAGTTGCAAAACAATTTGAAGACATCACAGCTCAATGGAAAAAAGTCCCAAGTATTCTACCATATGCCCAACTTCAGATATCAAATGAAGTTCGAAAACAGGTAACAAGTTAAAACCATCAGGTCTTACAATGTTTTGTTCATTTATAATGCAATTTCCTTCTGATATTTATCTGACTTCTGAAATTTACTTGTTAAATAAACTTTGTTAATCAACACATAATGGTATTGCTCTTTAGATCTTTTCTAATATAGTAATGTTCGAGTCATTCAGCAGAACCTTGTCTACATCATTGGGATACCATCAAATTTAGCTGACGAAGAGGTATATAATTTGTTTCCCATCTTTAGAAGATTGAGTTGCACTTGCATAGCTTTTTAGAAGGTTGAGCAGTGCACATTCTTTGTTTCCTTTTCGCACTTTTAATCTCTATATAATTGAGACTAGTTACACTGAAGTTAAGACTCATACTACCAGTTTTTGAAATTAGAACAAGCAGTTTGTAGTCTTTGTGATAGTTTTGTGTTTTTTGTTGTTACTATTTTTAATTTTAAGAAGCATGCTCACACTTTATTTGTAATTTTATATGGTAGTGTTTAAACAGTTTGTGTCTTTCAAGTACATGATCACACAAACAGCAAAATTCCACAGTTCCATGGTCCTGCAAATTCATTGCAACGGCATGGGGGTAGTTGCCTACCTCTGGCAGAACCTTAGATCTGTAGCACAAACTTGGCTTCCTCAAGTAAACTATTTGTCAAAATAGCTGTTTCTGTAAGTAACCCTTGTTGCCACAGTAAACTGTATAGACAACACTTTATAACATTGCTTTTATGTGTCAATATGAATCATTTTCAGTTTTACTGCAGTTGGTAGGATCCTTTTCTTTATATGGTTATGCTTGTAAGCTGTTTCCAGGATACCAGTAGTTTTTATATCAAACTGTAATATGTAACTCCAATCTTATTCTTTGTATGAATTCCTTGCTATCCTGTACCTATGCAGGATCTGCACCCTGGCTGTTCATGCTCACAAGTAGAAGCAAATCAGGAAACTACTATTCTCAAACAAGTATGCTTCATCTTTTTCAGTTTGAAGTTTGTCATACATATTAGACTTGTCATTTATTTTGACAATGATATATTTGTTGGATTTTAAGTTATTTGACAAACAAAAAAAAATGATTACAGTTATTATACTACTTCAATCATGTACCTATGCAGATCTGAACCCTTACAGTTCATGTTCACAAGTGATAGAAAATTACGACACAAGTGTTCTCAAATGGGTATGCTTGATCTTTTTCAGTTTGAAGTTCATCATACTATTAAATAGCCTCTTTGCTTCAGCTTTGTGCTAATAACTTAACTGTCACATAAGACATTTTCCCATTTCTAGTTACTAATTTAGGAGATGCTATAGCTATTGTGCATCCTTTAAGGCAAAAACTACAATTTTCACATCCTCAATTTTGTATAAGATTGCATTAAAAAATATGTGAATTCAAAAAAATAAATTACAACATGTTATTATCACTGCTTTTCCTTATTGCACCAAATGGATATTGCTACTGGTGTTCTAGTTTATCGATCTTGTAAAAAGTGCCTTGTTTACATCAATCCAAGATCTGTTTTGTTGTTCTTGCAGGGAATTCTAATCAATCCTTACATTCCTGGATCTCAAATTGATACTGTAACGAATGACAACATTAACAATAATAAATATAATGGCTTAAATGAGCCTTCTCTATTGTCATGGTAAGCTTTAATTCTGATTTTTGTCAAATCTCATTGTATTCAATCACTTGTAGTGGAGTTTGCATTAAGCTGATATACATGTTCTTTTGTGTTTTTGAAACCAGTTGCCCATACCACCAGGAACAAACTTTACATACAAGTTCCAAATCAATGATCAGATACATAGCTATCTTTATTTCCCATCACTATGCTTCCACAATGCAACAGGAGGATTTCTGAGACATCAAAATTGTTAGCACGCCTAGCCTTCCTGTTCCAGCCATGGAAGTTAAGAGATCAATTTGAATCCTTAATGAAGTGCTTGTTATGAATCCAATGAAGTTGTAGCCATGGTTTATGAATTTTCAATGTATATACAAAAGGTAACATGTTTTGCAAAATTCACATGCACATTTTTAAACAAAAAATATTTTAAAAATAAATTATCTCCAATCTAATTGATTGAGAAAGCTTCACCAATGTTCGTAATTTCACTTCAATTTCAACTTTTGCATCAGAAAATTGATTTTCATTCGCACTTTCATTCTACTAGATTAGAAAGTCGAACTACTGGAAAATTACCATTCAAAACTGCTAAGGAAAGAGGGAAAGCACCTCTGCTTGAATTAAAGCATACATAGAGGAATCAAAAAGTCTACAAGATTAACAATCCTATTGAAAAACTCTTGGAATACAGCTTATAACATAAGTAAAATAGTAAAATGTGCTAAAAATAGCAAGTCTAGTCCCTTTTAACTAGATCCATGCAGTAAGGATGGTTGCCTACAAGACAAGTGGCAAACATTCCATCATCAAAGTCATTATCCCACAACCCCCTATTAAATCAAACTCAAGTCTTGAGTTTTAATTAGTTACATTTTTCTTTATTCCTCTGCCATCACAATTACATCAAAACTGTTTTACTGACTTTATGATGCTAACCTTTGTCATACTTGGTACAAATATCTAGACGCAAAAATGCAGTTGATAGCTACAAATTTAGTCTCTCATCATTTATTTATTTAATCTTTATTTCTGTCAATTTTCATTGCTATATGTTAATGAAGTTGTAGACATGATTTATGGATTTTCAATGTATATACAAAAGGTAACATGTTCTCAAGCACATTTTCAAACAAAACAATAATTCAAAAATAAACTATCCCCAATTTGATTGGTTGAGAAAGCTTCACCAATGTCTACAACTGAAACATGGTTTTACAGATGAATGCTTTATTCTACAAATATGCGCTATTAATTTCTGACGCTGCATTACCAACTTGTATTCTAGAGCTTTATGAGCTTTGAGGCATTTTTCGCTCAAGTTAGCACTTTACCAAGTTTCTACGGCAGGGACTTTCGCTGCACGCAACTCTTGTTAATTTATATTTTTATAATATATATATAAAATTTATAATTTATAATTTATATTATCATTTTATTGATTTTAATTTTATTATTAATGTATATAATTTTTTTTATATATTTAATCCTAAACAATAATAATTAAGATTTATTAACGTGAAAAATAATAATTAAATTTAATAATATCTATAAAAAGTCACAAATATTGTTATTGATACTCAATATTATTTATATTGTATTAAATGTTTATATTTATAGTGTACAGTATATTATATAATATATATGGTGTTATTTCTTATTTATATTTTATAAAATTATTTATGACAAAAATATAATATAAAATTAATATTGGGAAATATAATACATAATTGTTTTCATTGTTTTAAAGAGTTTTTTTTTTTTTAATAAAATAACTTATAAGATTTGATTATATTTTGATTTAATATTTAATTTATATTTTAGTTATTTTAATATTTGATTCATAATTTATTTTAATTGTCTTTCTACACTTCTTCCCCATACCCATTGCATACTACGTTGAATTGCGTCAGGTAACTACTTCGTTGTTTAAAAGGAATATAAAATACAGATCTTTCTTTTCTAAACAAATGTGGATAGAAGATCAAATTATTAAAGTGATTTTACAGTAAAAAGTGAATGGGCGGACTCAATCCTGAGACTTCCTCGTGACAAATAAATTTCAATCAAACCCTAAAACCTTTACCCTCACAAAAATTTGCTCCAAGCGGGTTTATTTTCTAGGAAGTGGCCAAAATAGCGGAGTCACCGCTAAATTTAGCCCTAAAAACCCCGCTTCATCCGCAGTCAAAAACATTAAAAAGGCCTCGAATTAATATAAAAAACCAGAGGAGCTTCCGAAGTAGATGAACACCACATTACATTACATACCATTGCAGATGCACTCAACTCCTCTGGCTTTTCTAAGCGAGACAGATACTTCTGATGGGAAAAACTGAGGGAGACGTGTGGTGATGATGAGGACAATTGATGGCCCGTCACGGAGCGCCAGCAGAGCGGTAGGTATGGTATTGTCCGCGGTAAGTAAGTAGTAAGCCTTCAGAAAAAAACATGGGCATTTCTTTCCCACATAGCGCCCGGTTAAAAACAACTGATGAACGAGATGTTGAAAAAATTGGCGAAAACTGATGAACGGCTGAGATTTATTTAGTGGTCGGTAGATTCATCTAAACTGTTGATTGTTCATTTTTAGCTTTGTCTTTTTTCAAAGAAGAAGAAGACAAATAAGCTGGATGAAAAGAAGCAAGCAAACAACTTAAGTGTAAAAAAACAATACCTTATTCACTGAAAGAGGGAAGGATTTGATGGCAGAATTCAGATAGTTTTTTTTTTGGCTTTGTAAGAGCAAATTATCTGCAGAACACGAACACATATACATATAATACAAAAATGAGTCATTTATTGGCAAGTGAAACAATTGTAATTTAAAGAAAAGGCTATATTCACAGAATGTACAGAGGAAAAAATTCAGGCTTTCACCAACATACAGCTGTGAACGAATTCTTCGCAGTGGAAAAGAGAAGCTTAAGCAATTGCAACTATGAAGAAGTGAGTGGTTTTAAGAAAATTTATGAGTTAAAAGGAGGATAGATAAGTAACACGATAATATCTTTACCCAGATTAGAGGAAATAAATTAATGTAAGCTGTGCTGTCAAAAAAACTCAGGTGAAAGAAATTAATGCAAGCTACGCTGTCAAGTAAATTTTGGGTGAAATAAATATAAATATAATTCCACCAAATTAAAAAAAATATCTATTGAGTTAGGTGGTAAGAACCGCCGAATTATTCTGCCAAAATAATAAAGTATGCAATAAAACTAACGGGGCATTAAAGGATGGCTCCTCCTCCGATGAAAATTGAGGGAAATCTAATATTCCCAACCAATGAAACTCTCAAAAAATCTAAGATAGGGTATGGGAGCTTTAAATAAAAATATAAGATAATGTTGTGTGGAGGAAGATTGAAGATATTTATGGCACGTGATGGTGCAGGAAGTTACAGAACCATTTAAACTCCAGCACAATAGCTGAGGATGAATAAAAAATTGACGAAGAACAATGAATGGGTCAGATCGATATAACTGTATTGCAATGCCTATGGTTACTTTTGAACCGTTCGTAGGTAAAAAATGACCGGCCATTTCCAAATAGGATACGACTTCGGCGTAAAGATATTTTTGTCTTCTAAATATCCTAGTATAACCTCGTAATGGTAACAATACATATGGTAGGTATAAATGCACGGCGTGCACATTTCCCTTGGACTCAACGAATGTATTTCTATTAAAGTTTGATAAATAATTTGATTTTAGTTGTTTCATTCTTTACACATCTTTAAGGGTTTAAATTTGATTTATTATTTTAGTTATTCATTATAGGTTATTTTTATGAGTATGAAATGAGTATGGTTTAGTTATATGGATTTGATTTTTGAATTTTTAAATTTAAATTTTTAAAATTGGATTCATGTATTTTTTTTCAACTAATTCTTAAAGAGTCAATTCAAATGTCAAGAATATTTGAATTGCAAGTTAGGGTGTTCTATAAAAGAGCAAATCCTATTTCAATATTACTATTAGAAATCAAAAATCCATCTAAGATAGTGAATGGGAGCTTTGTTATATTTGTATCATCATAAAAGCATAACATTAGCATGACATCAATATTTTAGGTATATTGCATGATTGTTCGTTGTCCTTGACCATTGTTCCAAATCATTGAATTAGTGATAGAGGTTTAACCTAAGGAGAACAATCCTAGCCTAGCAAACCCCTAGACGATGTCTATTGACACCACTTTTTCAAACACAATTTTCAAAACATCTAGGCAAATAGGTTTCAAACATCAAATTTGTGCAAATCATTTTTGTGTATAATTTTTAGATCCATGAGTAAGGTGTAGAGCCACATGCATGAAGATCAACTCTATAGATACTAAATTGAACCATCTATTAACAGCTCTTTTTCAAACACAATTTACAAAACATCTAGGCAAATAGGTTTCAAACATCAATTTTGTGTATAACATTTAGATCCATGAGTAAGGTGTAGGGCCACATTCATGAAGATCAACTCTATAGAGACAAAATTGAACCATAGCATCAAACAAAGAACTTAGTGGCGTAAAGGAATTCATTTGATTATTTTCAAAGCATTGATAATTGATGAATCAATTGGTAACATTTGTCATAGTGAATCAATTGGTAACATTTGTCATAATGAATCTTCTTCTAGTTTAAAGATAAAGAGTGTTGTTTTATTTATTTGAATTCCAAGCATTAGTACTACCAACTATTCATCCTAGGTTAGATTGTTTACTTATTGTTAATTAATTTAACTAGGGTATCTATATAGAAATTATATATTTTCCTTACATGATGGACTCATGTGACCTTACACATGTTAGGTCTTGGCCTTTAGGTTTTATTTTTGAAATCTAAAACCTTTTTTTTAATTTTCTAAGATTTGTTTCTATATCATTTTCCTTGTTTCATCTTCTTTTTATTATCAATGTTAGGGTTTGTGTATTATGTTTATGCAAAATCCTATTATCATCTCGCTTTCCCTTTGTGAAGTAGTCCTTGCCTCAATCTTATGTTGGCTCAAAATTAATTGACCAAGACATATTTGTTGGTGTAATGGCTAGCAATGATATTGAGGAGAATGATTTTGATCATGTGCAAATGAATTAAATAAATGGGCAAGATTTTTTTTTGCTTCACAAGTACTTTCTTAATGTGAGATTGTTAATATGGATAGTGTTGCTTCTCCTACATGGTTGATGATATTCACAACTTGTTGATTAATAAGCCCTTTGATTTAGAGATTATTCAAGTTATTAGTGCTAACCTTATCTCTTCAAGTTCTTTGCATGATGTGTCTTCCCCCTTCCCACCCAATATTCTCCCATTCTACTTCTAACACTTCTCATGTTGTCCTTACTTGTGTGGTACCTACTCATGTTCTTTTCTGTAGTGCCATGACTAGTTCCCACCGCCATGACTAGTTCTCACCAGTCTATAATTCCATCTATTTCTTTCATTCACCTACTAGTGACAAATATTCATTCCATGCAACTAGTGTCCCACTTGTTGAAAAATGAGGTGTTTTCTTAGCTTAGTACTCTGTAAAACTTTAATATTGTTGATCTAAGTAAGCTTTTTCTTTGTTACATATATTCTTTGTGGGTGATTATCTTGATTAATTGATTTTACTATTGTAGAATGTAGACAAAATTTGATAGAAGAACTAGACATGATATTAGAAAGATTACGCAAGATGTAACGTGGAGAAACCCTTTCGGGAAAAAACTCCACCAAGAATTATTCTATTATTCAATCTCTGAAATACAATAGCTCCAATTCTTGCTTGAGAATGCTTCTTCTGTCTTCACCAATCTTCTTCACAACCTGCAATAAAAACTCTCATAACTCTATTCAACTTGCTTGAGATATATAGGCTTTAATCAGCTTTGTAAACTCAACATGAGTTACAATTACAATGCTCAAGCCCTATCCCTAAAAGGTATGCCATATCTCATGTAAATAGGGTTATCCTGTGAAGAACAATGATAAAACATGTGCTTCATCCATTTGGGTGTCCCAAACTGAAGCTACAACTCATCCTTCACTTCGGTGATAATTCCAAAGCTCTTCCTCAAAGTTGGCGCCCATAAGTAATCCTACTTAACTGAGCCTTTAGAAATATCTCAACATGTAAAAGAGGTAAATCCAAGAAAGCATATTGGGCGGCCAAGTTGGCTCCAAGTGATTTCTTGTTAATTGAAACATTTACTCAACACCATTCATGCAAGAATGGTCATCCCCTATTAACTGGAGGTAGTCCCTGTTATCTGTCATACAACTCAAGTTATTAGCCATGCATTCCAAGTTAACTTAAGCTAACTACATGCAACTGAAAATAACCAACATGCATGCAACATGCACTTGTATGCAACTGAAGATAACTGAACCATAACTGAATTGAACTAAACTAAACTGAACTAAACTAAACTAAACTAAACTGAACTGAACTAAACTAAACTAAACTAAACTGAACTATATTAAACTAAACTGATTCTGAACTGAATTGAATTGAACTGAACTGAACTCATCTGAACTGAACTGAACTAAACTTCATGCATGCAAACATCAAATCCTAAATCCTAGGATAATTACATGCATTCATAAGTGTTATCTCTTACTCTGAATAGTTAATTTAACTCAAGGTGAGTGTCACCTTACCATGTGTGCACCCACATGTTCCTATTATTTAGGAATAACTACAAATGTCAATTTCATGATTTATTTTATCAAAATATTAATCTCATCCTAATCTTAGTGTTGTTGAACACATTCCAAGAACTTAGGAGATACATGAAATAATTAATGTTTAGGATTTGCAATTAAATGGCATCCTATTTCCAACACCACTTCTAATATTCACCCTACTAGTGTCATCCCTTGCTCTTATCCTACTAGTGGCATCCCTTCCTCTTATCCTACTAGTTTCCTAACCTCGTATTCCCTAGCATCTTTTCAATCCACCCCCTTTTTTTTTTCTCATGTTCCCACCACCACTATTCATACTACCACCTTGATGCACTATTACAAAATCTTGATAAATTAAAGCATACTTTTGATGTCATGCATAGTAAACAAGATATATATGATTATGTTAGCACAACACACTCTGCTTGCTTTTAAGATAGTGACTTATACATTAGAATTTTTTTTTTTGGAACTTCACTTTGAGATATATAATGGAAATAGTGACCCACATACATATTTACAATCTTTTCAACTTGTATGTTTAGATTTTGTATATAAAGATAAATTATTGGCCAATTTGCTTCTATGTACATTGAGGGACTATAATACATAGTGGTTTCATTCTTTGTACCTCATGGGTCCATTATTTTCTTTTGAGTTGGCCAAATCTCAAATTCTTAATCGCTTTCATTTAAATATGGGCTTAAAAATTATATGTTTAGATTTGCTTGATTATGGACAAGGGTCTTGTTTACAAAATTCATGTGATTAGGATTGCTTTTGAGTTGACCTGCACACTTGTAAATTGTGGCAACATGGAAAGTTTTATTATTGGGATGATTTTGTAGAAAAATAATCTCCAAAATAGGAAATGAAAGGGGTGATGTACCAAAATACACAAATTATTCACTTATATAGGGATTGCTAGCAAGGATTTCACAGTCAAAAATTAAAGCAAGCATAATTAAATAATGTAAAATACAATCAACCTTCAATAAAAAATATAGGAGAAAGGATAGATTTAAATCATAGCTTTTGCATTGAATATTTCAAATACTTGTATAGTTTAATGCTATGAAATATTGACAAAATTCTAGACACAAAAAGTAGGGCTACTCTAGTTGGAGTTGATTTTCCAACCCTACAACTCTCAAAAATCATCTGCAATCAAACACCTATCACAAAAAGAGAAAAGAATGGATTTGTTGCAATAGCTTGAGAGTTGTATAGATGAAAAAAGCATGAATAGTAATACAATAACAATGAATTACTCTTAATAAAGGATAAAGAAACCTTAGATAAAAATCTAGGTGAAGTAAATTAGATCATGACATTTGTCCTAATCCTATGAATTAAGCCAAAAAAGCACATGACCTAAGTAAGCTTAAGTATGATGGCATAAAAGGGGACCCAATAATTCATTAGCCAAATACCTTTTTACTCTAACAAAAACTAGAGAAAAAAAATTGTATACATGACTTCTAAAAGTATGAGCCTGTAAATTCGAATCCAACCTCAACAATGTGTTAGAAACTCTTATTTATAGAAATCATAAATATTGAAATTCTAAAAATAAGACAATAAATTAGCCGTGAATGATCATGCAAGAGACTTTCATTTAAATAGCTTGACATAATGAATAATTTGAAAATCCTTCTATAAAATAACCTCCCATTAAGTGCATATAATTGCATGGATAAATGTATATATGGAGTAGTTTTATGCTAAAATGCATTTGCAATGTTGTGCACGCCCCCATTACATACATATTTAAAATATATGATTGTTCATGGATTTTGCTACATGAACATGTAGCTTCTAACTTTCCTTTATGATCTCTTGGATGTTTGTAGGTTCTTAGATCTCAATTCTTTGTTTCATCCTACTTGGCCAAGTTAATATTAGAAAAGATAATATCCTCCTCCTTAGATACTTACCTTATCCCAAAAATCTTATTACACAATTTGATTGAAGTTGATGGCCGAGGAGATCACAACACCCAATCTTCTAGAACGTGGGCATTCCGCTATTCGCTTGCTAAATATACGACGAAGGTACACTATAGTAGTTAAAAGATATTTTTGTCTTCAAAATATCCTAGTGTAACCTCGTAATGGTAGGTATAAATGCACGGCATGCACATTTACCCTTGGACTCACTGAATGTATTTCTGTCAAAGTTTGATAAATAATCTGATTTTAGTTGTTTCATTCTTTACACATCTTAAGGGTTTAAATTTGATTTATTATTTTAGTTATTCATTATCTTAAGTTAATTTTATGAGTATGGAATGAGTAGGATTTAGTTATATGGATTTGATTTTTGAATTTTAATTTAAAAAAAAAAAATTGAATTCATGTATTTTTTTTCTAACTAATTCAAATGTCAAAAATATTTGAATTGTATGTTAGGGTGTTGTATAAAAGAGCAAATCTTATTTCAATATTACTATGAGAAATTAGAAATCCATCTAAGATAGTGAATGAGAGCTCTCTTTCATTTGTATCACCATAAAAGCATAACATTAGCATGACATCAATATTTTAGGTATATTGCATGATTGTTCGTTGTCCTTGACCATTGTTCCAAATCATTGAATTAGTGACAGAGGTTTAACCTAAGGAGAACAATCCTAGCCTAGAAAACCCTAGACGATGTCTATTGACACCACTTTTTTAAACACAATTTACAAAACATATAGGCAAATAGGTCTCAAACATCAATTTTGTGCAAACCATTTTTGTGTATAACATTTAGATCAATGAGTAAGGTGTAGGGCCACATGCATGAAGATCAACTATATAGATACAAAATTGAACCATCTATTAACACCTCTTTTTCAAACACAATTTACAAAACATCTAGGCAAATAGGTTTCAAACATCAATTTTGTGCAAATCATTTTTGTGTAAAACGATTAGATCCATGAGTAAGGTGCAGGGCCACATGCATGAAGATCAACTCTATAGATGCAAAATTGAGCCATAACATCAAACAAAGAACTTAGTAGCATGCATGCATTCATTTGATTATTTTCAAAGCATTGATAAATTGATGAATCAATTGGTAACATTTGTCATAATGAATCTTCTTCTAGTTTAAAGATAAAGAGTGTTGTTTTATTTATTTGAATTCCTAGCATTAGTAGTACCAACTATTCATCCTAAGTTAGATTGTTTATTTATTATGATTTAATTAATTTAACTAGGGTATCTATATAGAAATTATATATTTTCCTTACATAAATTGATGGACTCATGTGACCTTACACCTATTAGGTCTTGACCTTTAGGTTTTATTTTTCAAATTTGAAACTTTTTTTTATTTTCTAATATTTGTTTTTATATCATTTTCCTTGTTTCATATTTTTTATTATCAATGTTAGGGTTTGTGTATTATGTTTATGCAAAAACCTATTATCATCCTACTTTCCCTTTGTGAAGTAGTCCTTGCTGTAATCTTATATCGACTCAAAATTAATTGACCAAGACATATTTGTCGGTGTAATGGCTAGCAATCATATTGAGGAGAATTATTTTGATCATGTGCACATGAATTAAATAAATGGGCAAGATTTTGTTTTTGCTTCATAATTACTTTCTCATGAGATTGTCAATGTGGCTAGTGTTGCTTCTCCTACATGGTTGATGATATTCACAAAGTATTTTGATTAATAAGCCCTTTGATTGAGAGATTCCTTAAGGTATTGGTGCTAACCTTATCTCTTCAAGATGTTTTCACATGATGTATCTTCCCCCATCCTACCCAATCTCCCATTCTACTTCTAACACTTCTCATGTTGTCCTTACTAGTGTGGCACCTACTCATGTTCTTTTCTCTAGTGTCATAACTAGTTCCCACCCTTCTATAATCCCATCATTTTCTTTCGTTCACCTACTAGTGACATATTCATTCCATGCAACTAGTGTCCCACCTACTTCTAATATTCACCCTACTAGTGATCCCTTCCTCTTATCCTACTAGTGATGTCCCTTCATCTTATCCTACTAGTTTCATAATGTCATCATATTCCCTAACATCTTTTCTCTCCACCCATTTTTCTCATGTTCCTACAACCACTATTCATACTACCACCTTGATGCACTGTTACAAAATCTTGCTAGATTAAAGCAAAATTTTGATGTCATGCATAGTAAACAAGATATATATGATTATGTTATAGCATATCACACTCCTCTTGCTTTTAAGATAGTGATTTATACATTAGCAAACATTTCTTTTTTGGAACTTCACTTTGAGATATATAATGGAAATAGTGACCCACATACATATTTACAACCTTTTCAACTTGTATGTTTAGATTTTGTATATAAAGATAAATTATTGGCCAATTTGTTTCTATGTACATCGAGGGACTATATGTTACATCCCTAACTTTAACTCTGCTTTACTTTTTACTTTTGAAGTAAATAGTAGATTCTTATGCATGACTCAATGATTTGATGTTAGGAAAAATCAATGTTTTCATGAGTTAGGTTTATTTGACTAAAATCGACATGTATTTAAAAGTTGTCAAGATGTGATGATTTCATAAGGATTATGAAACGATTAATGATACATTAATCCCAAGTTGGTGTTGTACGTTGCATTTAGGAAACAGGTTTCCGCCCTCCAAGAAAGGGAGGGAGAGCATCATCAGAGAGAGGGGTATAGATATAAGGTAAAGAACAAGTTGTCGCCATCTTAGGTCTACTGATGATTCAAAATGGTGAGCCTAGTTGAGCCGGGTAAGTGATACTCAACCCTCTTGGTCTAAGTTTACTTCTCAACTCGACAAGTTGTCAATATCGTTTAAGTCTAGTTCATGTTGTGTAACATGTTTAGAGGCTTGTCAATAGTACTTGATTAGTCAACCTTTGTGTTGATATGATTCTCTTAAGGGTTATTAACTCTCTTTTTATTATTTAAGATAAATGAATATTTGAATGTCGGTATATGTGGGATAAGGAAAGCTTATGTACTCATATAGATAGGTACATGGATGCATATATGTGTACAAAGACATAGATATTGTCAACGTACAAACTTTTACATTCAAGTATGTATGAATACATACACATGCATAAGTTGTTACGACAGATCAACTCTTAGTAAAGGAGGGACAAATCATATTTTAATTGCTCGACCCTTTAATGAGGAGCTTAATTGAATGTTATGGCAGTATATTTATATATATACATTTGTGAATGTCTAAATGCCAACATAAATTCCTTTTGGCCGTTGAAGGTGATAGAAGTTTCAATTCAATGGAAATTCTTTTGAAAAGCTATTACAAGGCCATGTCATAATGCTCGAGGGAGGAACATACTTAAGCAATGTACAAGTCAAGTGCTACCATGATTGGAGTTGTGGATATCTCCACGATTTGTTAAGCGATAAATGATTGCTTTTAAACTGTTCTTTAACAAATTTTGAACTGCTTCTTGAGCCGCGGATAGTATCTAAGGCTGTGCTTATTTTGCGTAATGGGAATGGCACGTAGCAATGGCATCGTCCATCTCGATCCTAGGAGGAGTTAATTCAGTGCGACCATGACCATTCTTAACTAAATCTTGAACTTATCGTCAGGAATCCATTCTTTGGCAAGAAAGGGGGATTAGAGGTAATCGTTTTGGGGGATGATGGTCTGAACGGTGGCTAAACCCGCGGGAGGTTAATAAGAAATTTTGGTTCCTTTTTGGGGGGGGGGCGACCTCGATATCAGTTCAGATAACTGATTCTTGCGAATCCATCTTGGAAGATGGGAGAGGGGAGTGCCCACTGTTCAATTTTCGACAGGCTCAATCTCAATCACCGTGCGTTCCCCAGAAGCACGGCCATGAATTGCTCAAAAACATTTCATAAGAGTAGATTGATGAGCGTGAGAGCCATTGCTTAGGATGAAGATTGTAACAAAGAAGAATGCCAAGCAGTGGCATAGGGGAAGAAGAGATCTCTAAAATTTGTCTTCTAGACCATGTGAGAAGACTATTCTATAATGCTTACTAAAGCTATCAATAGTGCCTGTGTGTGGGATCTCAGTCTAGAGGTATTCCGCAGGGGAGAAATCATATTAAATAATGATGCTTAACACAGAGAAATGAGGAGGCGTAGTTGCTAATGCTTATTGTTAGATAAAAGTCTTGATATTGCATGACAGCATGATAGGAGGAGAAGGCTTTCGCCGTCGAAATAAAAGAGTGGAATATCATACATGCTCTCGGATAGCAGAACGATGGGTAGAGAAGGTGAGGTGTTGAAAGAGAAGGCTGATTTTGGATAACATTATGGCTCAGTAAGAGGTGAGATCTTTTTACTGCGAATAATGGTTATGGCATAGGTTTGTTTACTGCATATAAGCCTTGCTTTAACTTTATTATCTGGTATCTATTGTTAGACCATTGCTTGCTTTGAAATGGGCCAATGTACTTAATTATTCAGGGTATCGAGGAAACACTTGTATGAGTTCATAATTCATTTAAGATGAAAGATAGTGAACATTGGATTACCAATAGGATTGTAATTATTGATATGTGAATAGAACTTGTAGGATTATTCGATTAACGTCAGTCAAAGAATGGTTATTGTATAACGCATTCACATTCCTAGAGTAATGAGGGATTTTATAGCACCTAAGAGGTTTGGAGAAAACCAGAGCGCATTATACTTATGTTGTATTGTCATATATTATTGAAATTGGATTTTAAGATAGTAGTGGGTAACTAAAAAAAAAGAAAAGAAATAGATCCTTTAGTCTATGTTAAAGACCAGGATAATTCTATAGATGTAATCTTGCTAGTTCTCTCAAGGGACTTTTTGGATTAGAAAATATCATCATGATATTGAAGTAAGGAGATTGCAACATAGAAAAAGATTTCTTTGTAGGAAATAGAATTCCTCTTGTCAATTTTGTATTACATGTTAAGGAAATGGGTGACCCACGAGTGTGGAACCCCAGATAGCCTTTGATAGCACCAATTGCCTATGTCATGGTTCTCAAGAGAAAGAGAGATCTTGAAATGTATTGATGTTGATCTTGTAGCCTTTGTTGAACTTATTTTAGAACCATGTGTACAAAATAAATTTTGTTTTTCCAATACTTGGTATCATTGTCATAACCAACTTTGAGAAGGGGATGTTGGGAGACCGAAACTCAACCTACATGTCTATTGTATTTGAGATTGTTCTTATAGGTATATGTGACATACTTATATAAAGGATGATAATCATATGAGTTTATACCCTATCCTTAATTGAATGTGAAATTGAGTAGACAAGGAAGTTGGAAGAAATTTATTTTCTCTTACGAATCTAACCTATTGAGGTTGAAGGATTGAACTTAGTCAAAGTACTAACTACATGAGAAGTATCGACATTGATTAAGATATATATATATCAATGAGAATATTCCTTGGATATCGTGCTTATTCATGTTATAAGAAATGTGAATTTGAGAAATGCTAAGTCATTTGGGTAAGACTAGAAGTAATTGCTCTTTTGTTATGCTTCATTAATGCTATTATTCTCGGAGAACAAAGATGTTTGATTTTTCCATGCATTGGGTTAAAGAAGCTAAACCCTAGTATTGAAACAAGGAGGATATAAGAAATATGTAACGCTTATGTCAAATATGACATTGTATATATGAATGTATATTGATTGACAATGAAAGGTCGATAAAACATAGAACAAGGCAGGAAGTCTTTATAATGCCTTAAGAGATTCTGCGATAATGTCGAAGCTCGATTTAACACAACAAGATGTTGGGTATTGAATCTTGAGAGTAAAATGGCAGGGAGTCATAAACCCTAGATATTGCAAGGATACAATACGAGACTTTTAAGAGGTTGAAATCCTTAAGTCTTTACATTGATTGAATATCCTAGATTAAGGATTAGTTCTAAGTCAGATTGGCTAGAATGGATTTTCTATATAGAATAGTTTGTGTCTAGAGTACCAAATAAAGTAAGTAATCTATAGGATGAGACAGTTCCAAGACGAGTCAGAGGTGAGTGTTTAGATGGCATGACCAATCAGAATGATCATACTTAGCTAGAAGGAATCTAGAGTTGTATGGTCGATTGTGTTTTGTAGGACATATCCCTAGGACTCAGATGGAGAAACTTGACGTTTCCTTATATCTATACTCTTCGAGAAGGGCCGGGTCACTTCCAGTTAGGAAGCGTTCGAGGGACCACTTGAGTCTGTGGTTGGAGGTAAAGCACTCAGATGATGCTCTCCCTCTGAAGTAGTAGACTCTCTGAGGCTTGTGAAGATAAAGATCAACATTCCAGATGCAGTGAACTCCATGTTCTGGCTTATGACAAACAAAACCTATGAGGTAAAACTATTCTTTATTCTTTAAGGAATTATCTTGATTCTAGTTATGATTACATGTGAATTCAAGTTAGAATTTTATCTGGAAAAATTATACTTTATTCTTGTGCTTATGCAAATGATTTAAAAAAAAAAAAAATTCTCTCATGTTTACTAAGTTTATTTACCTTCTAGTAAATTCTTGAGTTTACTTGTGTATTAAGAGGATGGATGTTACACTATAATACACAGTGGTTTCATTCTTTACCTTATGGGTCCATTATTTTCTTTTGAGTTAGCTAAAGCTCAAATTCTTAATCGCTTTCATTTAAATATGGGCTTAAAAATTATATGTTTAAAGATTTGTTATATTACAGACAAGGGTTTTGTTTACAAAACTCATGTGATTAGGATTGCTTCTGAGTTGACCTATACACTTGCAACTTGTGGTAACATGGAAAGTTTTATTATTGGGACGATGTTGTAGAAAAATAATCTCCAAAATAGGAAATGAAAGGGGTGATGTACCAAAATACATAAATTCTTCACTTATATAGGGATTGCTAGCAAGGATTTCATAATCACAAATTAAAGCAAGCATAATTAAATAATGTAAAATACAATCAACCTGCAATAAACAATATAGGAGAAAGGATAGATTTAAATCATAGCTTTTGCATTAAATATTTCAAATATGTGTATAGTTTAATGCTATGAAGTAGTGATAGAATTTTAGACACATAGACTAGGGATACTCTAGTTGGAGTTGATTTTTCAACCCTACAACTCTCAAAAATCACTTGCAATCAAACACTTATCACAAAAAGAGAAAAAATGGATTTTTTGTAATAGCTTGAGAGGTATATAGATGAAAAAAATCATGAATACTAATATAATAAAAATGATTTACCATTACTAAAGCATAAATAAACCTTAGATGAAAATCTAGGTGAAGTAAATTAGATCATGACATGTGTCATAATCCTATGAATTGAGGCAAAAAAGCACATGATCTAAGTAAGCTTAAGTATGATAGCATAAAAGGGGACCCAATAATTCATTAGCCAATTACCTTTTTACTCTAACAAAAACTAGAGAAAATTTTTTGCATACATGACTTCTAAAAGTATGAGCCTATAAATTTGAATCCAACCTCAACAATGTGCTAGAAACTCTTATTTATAGAAATAATAAAAATTGAAATTCTAAAAATAGGACAATAAATTAGCCTTGGATGATCATGCAAAAGAGTTTCATTTAATGTAGCTTGACATAAGGAGTAATTTGAAAATCCTCATATAAAACAACCTCCCATTAAGTGCATCTAATTGCATGGATAAATGTATCTATAGAGTAGTTGCATGCTAAAAATACATTTGCAATGTTGTGCATGCCCCATTAAATTCATATTTAAAATATAAAATTGT